>PVJH01013804.1:0-59068 GCA_004026705.1 Nesogale talazaci
TCATCAGTGAGCTGGCTAGGAGCGTGAAGTAAAGAGGCTGTTCTAAAAACTTCATGATTTTGGCAGATTTTAAATATGTGACTTAAGAACAATACCCATAAAAAATGAGAGCTGTCAGGGCTGAGCCCTGGTGGCGTAGTGGTTGTGCGCGGGACTGCGGCCCACTGGGACGGAGGTTCAATTCCAGCAGTGGGGCTGGGCCTCCTACTCCCACCAACGGAGAGCAGTGATGCCCCCCCCAAAAAAATAATAAAAAAAAAAGAGAGCTGTCTCACCCTTTGAGATAACTCTATACTTCCAGAGGCATCAATATTCTATAGTCTGGGTAAAAGATGATTTTCAAGGTGTGCTAAAGGCAAAAAGGGGAGTAGACACGAAGGGCTAGATAGAATGTACTAAATGTACAGAAAGTAATGATGGCAACATATGTACAAATATGCTTGGTACAACTGGTGTATGGATTTTTATGCACTGTAAAAGCCCCCCCAAAAATTTCAAGAAAATAAAATAACCAATCAAACAATAAAAGGTATTCTAGAATTTAAGGTTCAAGATGAATCTGTGTTTGTTGTTGTTGCAAATACAAGACATTATTGAGTTAGTAATAGTGTAGGTTTAATAAAAGTATGAAACCATACCTTGCTATACACTTTCAAAATAATTATTCAAGTCAATTTATGTAATATTATAAGTTGGACAGTAATCCACAAAGGTCAGCAGTTCAAAACCACCAGTGGTTCTGCAGGAGAAAATTGAGACTGTCCACACCCATGATAGTGGCAGTCTGACACTCTGGAGGCAACTCTGTCCTGCACTGTGGGGTTGCTGTAAGTCCCCAGACTTAATGGCTGAGTGTTGTTGACTGGTGCCTGGATCACAGGGATACCATAGCTCTCTTGGGGTAGTTCAGTAATTTGGGCCGCACTTTTGATTATCAAAATATGCTCATAGGATATAATGGGCAGAAAGAAAAGACAATGAGACAGTCTAAATTTCCAATGCCCATGCATGTTAAAGGAAGACATGTTTGTGATTATCAGCACTTAGACTGTAAATCAATTTATCTGTCTGGCAACAATGTTGCTAGGTGAGTTGGTTGCAACTCGTAGTAACCCTGTATGCAACAGAGAGAAGTAATGCCTGGTCCTTACAATGGTCGCTCTGTTTGAGACCCTTGTTGCTGTAATCCATGTCCTTGAGGCATTTCCCACAAATGCAACTATGGTCTAAAGTTAGAAAAAAATGTGTTTCAATTTGTTTGAAACCTACTCATAATTTTTAAAATTATGTTTCATAAACTCGCATTACTGGTGGCATTGTAAGTTATTTGAGGCAATTCAACACACCGAGTGTAGGTTTTTCTTTGCTTTTTAATGTAGACATTGCATTTGTGGTGGTTGTATGTACAAATATTTTTACCCTTCTGCATGTTACCTAACTAGTGGAATGAAGATGTGCTGTCTGGTGCTTCTTAAACAATTAGATAGAAATGACTTGCTGAGGATTGTGTGCTAGCAAAACTAAAGAGTCTGAGCATTGAGCATCAAGTCCATAAGCCTTCAGGCTTATCCTAAGACAAAAATAAGTCTCTAATTTTTATGTTATTTGGGATTTCCTCTCACCAACAGAATACACAAAGGTAAACACTACAGTGAATAAAAGCTAAAAAATATATAAACCAGTTCAACAAATATCCATAATTATTACTAAATAGTATATAAAATATCATTGATATGTTCATTAATATGTAATTAATAATGACTGTAGCGTGCTAAACACCATGTATTCCAGCTAACTCAAAGAAGATACTTGCACATCACAAGATACTGCTGAGAAGTGACAATCTGATGTTAAAAAATTAAAAATGTGTGAGTCCTGGGAGAATCAAGAAACAAATCTTTAGAAACTCATATGTGTATAAAAGAGAGTTTTATATAGAAGGTAATGGTACATTAAGAAAACATCCCAGCCCAGATCAAGGCCTTAAGTCCAATATTAGCCTACATGCCCAATACCAGTCTATAAAGTCCTCTGCAGACTGATGAGACACAGGCAATGACTCCAAATGTAGGAAAATACAGGTCACAGTGGTTGGGAAGTCTTGTGAATCAAGTTGGCATTGTAAGCATCTCAGTGCTGTCAGGGATCTCTATATGACTTCTCCAGCTTCCAGGCTGCATCAGGACAGAACCATGTGTCCTGGCCTTCGAGCAGGAGTGCTCATACTTTTTCACCATGCCAGCTACTTGTAAAATGATCAAGCCGAATGATCTACCAACTACAACACAAAACATATTGATTTCATTGTATTTATTAACAAATGCATTGAGAATTCTTTATACATACAAACTATACTTACGTACCTTGCATAACTGCATGAGTCCATGTTACACAACACAACACCATTATCTATATACATTTTTTGTCATGACCTGAGTTGACTCTGATGCCTAGCACTGAATGGATGAGGTAGGAATACAGAGTCCAGACAATAGCTGCTGACAACCGCCCTCAAGCACACTTCCAATAGATCATCAGTCATGTTGGAGCGGAAGTTGGAATTCATGACCTATATGTGGGAAAAGGCTGACTCCCACAAATAATTAGAGCCGAATAATGCAGTCAAGGAAGTAGTACATTTTCTCATGTTTACTTACTTAGCCTTCGTGAGGAAATTCCATAACTGTTCATGTGCTCTGCACTTCAGCTAAATGTAGCTTGTATGGTGAAAATCACCCATTCTGTATGAAAGTGCTTTGTTTTTGTCTTCTTCCTTGGTCCAGCTCCCCAACTTGATATAATACCTTTTCTTATGTTTAAGATAAAAAAAGGCCTAAAAATTGGTGATCACTTAGCTTGTCAGTTTTGCTGCACTTAGCACAGTTGTTTGCACAGGTGTTTGAAACCTAAGGTTGCATTTGATTGGCTGCACTCTATATCAGTTAAGTGACGGGATTGATGACAGGCTTTCATCTATTTTGTTTTAATGCCATGTGATCCACTCACACTACATTTGTGATCAACTCATAGATCATGATAGATGTTTTGAGCACCCCTGCAGTAGAGTTTCACAGGGAGTGAGCAGAGAGAAGAGACTCTCCAGTCTCCAAAGAAGAATATAGGAGTTCCCAGAATTCTCAGGGAAGGCCATGCCCACACAGAGGCCTCTGGCTATATCCTGATTGAAAGCCTAGACTCCACTCCTACACGCTTAATGCTCCAATTGACACCAGATTATGTAACTACCACAATATGTTAATATTTTTTAACTTATTTCGAAAGGATCTTGGAGAGAAAAATGAAGTAAGTATTGGTAATAGTATTCCTGTGTCTTACAAAGTGTCATGTAATTTATCACTGTGGGGTTTTAATAAATAATATGAGAAAACAAGATTTGGCAGTTTTCCATATATTTGAATGTAAATTTAAAGAAAGGAGATGGAAAAATATTTGAGTTCAATTGTGTGGAAACTGGATTAATCCTTCCCTTAGATTAATGGGGTGCCATTTATTTCCTCTAAGAGCAGAGAGACACTGATGGCGAGAGTGACCAGAAGCTAATGTTAAGGTCAAAAATCCTTCTCTCAGAAGCTTCATAGAATTAGATCAAGACCAACATTTATCTATTAGATTTTTAATGTCAATTTTCATACAACCAAGTGCAATTTAAGATCTCCAAAGAGTACTTGCTATTCATATAGAGATTTTAGTGTGAGTTGAAGGGTAATTTTTTTTGCAACTCTGATGTGTGAAAATATGAACTGGATTTTTAAAAGGTTAAAAGTAATTTTAATATATAAAGGTGTAAATGTCCTTTCACATATAGTTATATTTTAAAATATTTATACTATATTACTTTGTCCTTAATTTGTTTAAAGAGCATTATCATTATTGACAGTTATATTTCTTAGATTATTGAGGACATTTTGAAATTTCCTTTCACTTTATTTTTGTGATAAATTTGGGTATTTTTTCAAATTCCTGTTAGTTTATAGTATATGAAAACAGCACAATAATTGAAGTAATGTTTGTACCACAATCACACAACTGGTGCTTTTCTTAGACACGTATGACACAGGAACTCTACAATCAACATTTAGTTTTTTATTTATGGAAAATAATATCTTATAGTGAATTATTAGACTTAGTAGTTATCATACAAAATATCAACAATTCAAATTTTTCTCTAATAACATGTTTGATTTTTTTTCAACTTCTGTTGATTTAGACAATAGGTGTTAGAAAAGAAATACCTTTTTGTGGGATCACTTATAAAATGAAATATTTCTGTGATTTTCTACTTGAGATATTTTCTGTGAGGAGACATCTTAGGGGAATCAAATGAGCTCTTTATAAAATTTGCAACCATTTATTCTCTATTAAATGGCAAACACATGTAAATGACATAGTCATTAGCATGGGTCAGTAGGTCAAAACTCTGCATTTTCACATTGGCAGGTTGAAATTCACTAAATGAATGCAATGCATTTTCTTTCACTAATCAAAAATTCAATAATGGTTTTAAGATTGTTCCCTGAACAGTAGATCCCTCAATTACTCTGTTCTCTGTTGCCCTTTAACCTTCTGCACAGAGTTTTGTACTTTCAGGCAATTTTCTCACTGAAAAGAACACAAGAGAGAGGAAAGTTCTGAGTTCTGACATGTCCCTGATACTGTGAGCAGGGATACGGTTCATTCACGCAAAGCTGCCTGGTTCGGTAATGGCCATGTGCTCTTCCTTCAAAAGCATTGAGATGTTATAATTATGAAATAATGCACTGAATGGTCAATTGGAAATGCACTGTAGGGGGAAATTGCATGCTTTGGTAATGCAGGACCTTCACCTTCCCTTTTAATTCACTGGCGAACCCTCATTTTCAAGGTCATTTATTTCCACAGGAGTCATAAATACAAGCTTGTTCGCTCCTCTCAGTGCTTTGTTTGGAGTTTCAAACAGCGCTGGAACTCTCTTCTGTTCTAGGAGTCTACAGCAATATATAAGGAGCTGCTTCAGGGTTTTGTCCCTTAGAAGACCCCTGATACACAGTGGGTCAATTATTCTAAGATTGCCTCAGAGAAATCAATTTCTGCTGTTTATATTTATTCACTTAAAAGTTTGAAGTAGTCTGTGAGTGTGTTAGTCCGGGTAGACTAGAGGAACAAATTACATAGACACACATAAAGATATGTGGGAAAGGTTTATATACAAGAGGAATGCGACATTGAGAAAGCGTCCCAACCCAGTCCAGTTCAAAGTCCTAAGTCCAATATTAGCCCATATGTCTGATACCAGTCTACAATGTCTCCTTCCGACTACATAGTCACAGGCCAGTGGGTGCAGCATCCCGTTGCTGGCAGGGGTCTCTCCATGGCTCCTCGCTTCCAGGCCTCAGGGTCCATCAGCAGCATCCAGGGGTGGCCGAAGCAACTTATTGCTGGCAAGGGTCCCCATGTGGCCTCTTCAGCCTCAGAAGTCTGGTTCCTTTAGTGTAAAGCTGTGTGGCTTCTCCTCCGGGTCCTCCAGCTCCTGGGATGCTGCCACCTTGCCTTGTCCATGATTTGTGGTCTCTGAGACTAACTCCCGACACCTGGGGAGAGAGCTTCTCATCACCACCAGGGAAATATCGTGAGATTTCCCAGATGTATCAGGAGAAAGCCATGCCCACACAGATACCTCATTGGCTACTCAATGATTATCTCCAGATTGACAGGCTAGACTCCACCCCTACATCTCAATCATGAAATTAACATAAGCATATGACCACCACCATATTAACATAAGCACATAACATAAGCTACTCTTCAATACAGGAAAATTGCAGTTTTGCCTTACATTGTGCAATACTAGAATCTTCAGTTCTGGCCCAGTTATAACAATAGCAGCCCAATCATCAAAAGAAGTTCAGAGCAAAGGAAAAGTGAGTCAACATGACACATCACAGATCCCCTAAAAGCTTGTGTTGTGTTCTCATGACATAGATTTTAAATCCAAGACTCTCAAAGGACACCCTCACCTTGTGGCTTGAGTGCCTAGTGCTGTGTCTGGAACAGTGAATAAGAAACAGTGGAATGAATGACAAACTAGGAATGTCCAGAGGAAATAGGGAATGAGGGGTGGGGTGGGCAGGAGTCCTTTTGTTTCCCCCTTCTCATTTAAGGATGTCTGAAAGTGCCCTGAGAAAGTCTCACATAATCTTCTGTGCTAAGAATATTTTAAAGCATGCACATTCAGCCTATTTTTGCTCTACAAGGCTGCTTATATTTCAAAGGGTAGATATAGACTATTTAGTTGGGAACCTGTACAATAGAACAAAACATGTTCAGACATAGTGCCATGAAAAAAAATTATCTCTGTTTCTACAAGTAGGTAGTAACAGTACGGTGGCTGACGAGTGCCAATCAAAGTGTGAACAGTGATGTGTAATGAGATAGAATGCATATGATATTAACTAATATACTTAATTGAAGGCATGATATGGACCTTGAAAATTTGTTTGACTTTGTTTACTCAATGCTTTTAGAAATAATTATAATGTCACGTAAATAAATATTTTAAACTAGTGCCATAAATAAATATACTTGGGTTTGGGACTATTCTTTGAAAATTATAGGTATAACTTTCACTATGGACTGACTTGTGTCCTCCCAGGATAGATAGAGTAAATCCTAACCTATACTCACACTTGTTGTCATAATTCCATGTAGGAATGTATTTGTGTGATATGAGTTTGGCACTTTCAGTAAATGAGGTGTTTAGACAGTGTCTTTGCAGATTTTAAAGCAGATCGAGCTAGAAAGCTAACGCACATGTAGAAAGTTGTGGGACTAGGTCACACTTCACGTGAAAAAAATGAAGAAACTGAGAAACAGAACCTGATGAAAGACAAGGACTTTCCCCTAGACCTGAAGGGAAAAAAAGAGAGGAGAAAGACCTCCTTTAGCCAACTGCTTCAATCCAGAGGTCTTGGCCCCTAAACTGTGATAAAAATTAGATTTTGTTTCTAAAGTCACACATTTGAGGTAGTTTTGTTTTAACACTTGATATCTAAGATAAATGTGTTAGAATTTATGTGCAATTATAATGAAAACAAAATGTACTAGATTGTTTGATATACTGAGCTACATCTACAATTAGTATTTTAATAAAAATGTAGCCAATTAAAAATTTAACCTATGGCATCAAAACATTCCAAATTTTTTCTTTGAGTGAGTAGTGTAGATCAAGTATTACTCTAATAGTGTTTCAAGAAAAGCAGAATATTCCTGTCTTGGGCTGGGTTCACCAGAGAAGCAAAACCAGAGGAAAATGTATAGCAGAAGTTGGCTCACACAGCGTTAGACTTGGGACTGTCTGAATAAAGGCCAGTTCCCAGTCGATGTGCCCATCGTTACACTGGAGGCTTCTCCAGACTCATGTAGCTTTGGGGAGTGATGAATCCACGATCAGCAGGACAAATGCAGGCTGGTGGTTGCTGTGGCTACTGAATCCAAGACTCCAAATCATAGGTCAGCTGATTAGCTCATATCCAAAGAACCAGATATTAGTGAGTCAGATGAATGCAGGGTTCAGACCCTATAAAAAGCAGTCTTTTCACTCTGCTCATATAGGCAGCAGATCACATCTCCCAGGAAATTTATTTCGATTGTGTCAGGGCTTTGACCTGCGTAAGGTGTTGCCCCCCTTAAGAATTATCTTAAAACAGATGTTTAGAGTCGATCCCATTATTGTGTTAGGTCAGATAATAGGGGATTGCTAGGTGTCCTTGGTCAAATCTCAGAGAATGTGGGCCCAGTGAATTTGACACAAAACTGCAATGATCATAATTTCCTATTTATTTCTGTGTTGAACATGTAATCAACAAAAATAAAAGCAGTTGATAATAAAATGTTAACATTATTAGAGTAAATTAATATAGTAGGATTTTAGATAGTATGTTGAATTTTGTCTGAAAATGTTATTTAAGATCTTAAAGCCCTTACTAGTTTATGCCCATGCCATTCTTTCATATCAACTTCAAAATATGGGGAAATAGAGAATGAAGAAAGTGTAATTACAGATATCCTATCCTACCTTATTGAGTCAGCATTTTTAAAGTAAGCCTGTTAGGGTCCCTGTTAGAGTACTATGTATAAGAAATAATTAAATATAAAAAATATTGGGGAGCTTTATATGGTCTTGTGATTGTGACAGATGTAGCTAGATTGATTGACATATTTAATGATCAATTGTGTAAATAAAAAAAAATACCAAATAGTTTTCCTTGTATGTACTTCTTTTTAATCCACTGACTCTTCTAGATTGAAACTAGATCTTTGCTTAATGAAGAGAGCGTAGAAAAGAATACAGAGGGAGGAGGGAAGCTATATTTACACATTTGCGTTCCAAATAGAATCTTTAAACGTGTGAACATAAACAATTTTGAAGAAATCAAAATGTTAAGACTTACATTTCAAAAAAGATGCCTGGAAAAATGAGTAACATTTAGAACTTGAACTATAGTAAGGGAAGAATATGTTATACTCTAGGAATCATTTTCTTTCCAAAGGAAAATTAAGGGTGTGATAAAGAATAGGGCAGAAAAGAGCATTGAAGGGTTTATTGCAGCCTTAGATCGTGGTGAGTAATTTAAAGTGGGATCTTCCCACCTTAAACCATTTGCAGATCAAAGTCTAAAACATGATGTAGACCCAGGAGAAGATATAGCATGAAGTTGCTCAGCATGGCCAGAGCCATAATCTGTGTGCTGTTGCTGTTTCAGGGCCCTCTATTTGGTTCCAACTCAAAGCGTCTGTTGGTACATCAGAATGAAACACTCCAAGGTCCTGCACCATCCTCGTAATTTGAGGTCATTGTTGTAGTCGCCTGTGCCAATAGATATCCTCACGGGCTTTTCACTTCTTTCCTGCCCCTCCTTCTTACCAATGCTGATGTGCTCCAGGGACTGGTCTCTCCTGATCCCATTTGCATGAGGTCCTGAGATTAAACGCATGCCATCCATTACTAGGATTAAAAGGAGGTTTTAGACTCTCTTCTGACACCCTTCTTTCTTTACTTTTTCATGATCTTTTGTTTTCTATGTGTATAATGTTCTTGATGTCATCCCAGGGCTCATCAATTAGTGTTAAATGTATCTAATATTTTCTTGAGATGTTCCCAAAATTCATGTAGTATATGCTTAAGGTTGTATTAGCCCCTTGTGGACTTGTTTTAATTTTCTTCAGAGTCAACTTGATTTTGCCTATGACTAATTTGTGGTCTCTTCCATAGTTGACACCTCTGTATCTATTTGGAGAAGTACATACATTGTTGAAATAAGGTATTTGCAATGGAGAACTTGTGAATCTTGCAAAATTCTATCATTCAATCCAAGATGACTTCTCTCCTTGAGACCATATTTTCCAACCATTGTTCCTTCCTCTCTGTTTCTGCCTTCCATTCATCAATAATGATTGCATTTTGATAGCATGGTTAATTAATATCAGACTGAAGATGCTGGTAGAATTCCTCAAATTCAGCAACACTAAATTTATTTGTTGCTGCATAAATTTAAATAGTAGTTGTATGTATTGGATTTCCTTATATGGAGAGAGCCTATCACAGAAAGCAATGTATTTCAAGAGAGCTATTGAAATGTCCTTTCAATTGGGGAATGCAACTCTGATCCTGTTTATTTTGACATTCCCAACATTATTAACTCTATGACTTTCTGATATAAAATGAACAATACTTGTCCATTTCAGCTCTGTCCTACCTAGACTGTTGATTTTTTTGTGTGTGTGCTCCATTAAATTTTTACTACTTCAAATTTTCACAGATTTCTACATAATATGTTCTCAGTTCGCTGCTTCTTTTCTGGGTTCTATAGCCCTATAGCAATGGCTACAGAGAACTCATAGACACGATTCACTATCATGGGCTTTAATAGGAAAATAAAAGGTTATCACAAGTCAGGGTCAAAAAGCATTAAGGACACGTTCTGTTGTACCTAGCAGCATCTCTTCTCAGCCAGAAATATCTTGTCTCTCTGGCCCTCCGCCTCTCCGCCACACCGTTATTTGGGCTCTGCGGTGTTGATGAAATCCACTTTGCTGCCTCAGTCAGTCTCATGGTCTCCATGCTGTTCCTCAGAGTTTCAGGGCTGTGGTTTCTGGTGCCACTGCTCCTCCCAACATGACAGACAAGGCTCTCGAGTGCCCTCCACTGGTGGCTCTTCTACAAACTGGTGGAATGACAAAACTGGTAAGCCCCAGAGCTTAATGTTTCATGTACTATATATGCAATGATCCACCCAATTATCTGGCTAAAGTTTTTAAAAAATAGAAGAATCATAAGCAAGTAATTTCACTTCACTATGAGAACTATGGACAGGTTTTCTCTGTTTTTCCATTGAGGACCTGGAAATGATGATGCTATGATCTCTGGTTTCCATTTATAACAATAGTGGATGGTTGAACAATGATGTCACAATGGTTAGGACTCAGTTGTTAAAAAAAAAAAGGTTGATCATTCAAATTTACCCACTGATTTTGAAGGAGAAAGACATGGAGATGCACTTCTAGGCAGGTTGTTAGCCAAGAAAAACCATCTAGGATGCTACTACTTTGTCAGATAGAATTTATTTGAATCCAAAATGACTGGGCCACAGCACTCATCATAAACCCTAGTAATGAGTTTTTAAAAGAAAGAACAATACTATGACTAAATGCTGCATTTTCAGAAGGTAGGATATTCAATTCATTCCTTAAATAAATTTATTACAGATAAATATTCAATATAATAATAATATTGTACTGAAGCCATAATTCAGGTTTTCAGAAATCATAGGATTCTTAATTGTGCACATGTACTTTTAAAAATGGTTCCATATATATACATATATATATATATATATATAAATGTAAGATTTTATGTAATAGGGAGTGATTCTTGGTTGGTAATTCTGGTTTCTTTCTTTCCAAGTTTTATAAATGTCATCCCATGTCCTTCTTGCCTATGTGGTTTCTGCTAATAAGCCAGAGCTTAGGTTCATTGCTCCTTCATATTTTTAACTTTTCACTTTTCTAAGCCTGCTCTGGGCACTTGGCCCTCATCTTGGGTTTGAGGAAGTTTGATTTTGATAGTCCTTCCTGATTTTCTGTTGGCATGATGTTGCTTTGTGTTTGTTCAGCTTCTTGAATGCCCATCTCTTTGTCCAACATGATGTCATAGATAGAAGCTTTCTTCAAACACCTCCTCAACAATTTTCACTTCTAAAATTTTTATTTTGTTTTCTGACCCTCTTCTGGAATTCAGATCACACGTAAATTATTCCTCTCCGTAGTGTTACACATAATCCCTAGAATATATTTGGATGCTTTTCAGTATTATTTCCTCTGTTTATATAGTAGATGAGTCATGAAAGATTTAATCTTGGTCACTATTTTGGTATTTAATGTTCTTCTACTCTCGTATTGCTTTAGCACAGTTTCTATCTATTTGTTGTTTTTGTGCGGTTCTAAGTTCTCATGGATTTTGTCAGTTTGTTCTTGTACACTTTTCAAATTCTAAAGTGTGTGTGTGTTTTTTTCCTCTTGTTCTTTCCTTGATTTCATTGTAGCTTTTTGACATTTTTTCTCATTATTTAGAAGGAACTAAATATTATTTTGTCAGGCTTATAGGGTAGTTCCAATTCTATTTCTTCCTCGGTCACTTCAGGCTTTGTTTTTTTGTCACACGTCTGAGACACTGCCTGGTTTCTTCCTGGGAACTGAAATTGTGGGGTTGTATAGACTTCCTGTTTTTATTCTACTGGCATTTAATTATCTCCAAACTCCCTCTCTCTTTCATGGAGAAAGGAATGTGCGGGTACTCTTCCCTGGTCTTCCTTGTTGGAAGGGGGTGGGCAGCTGGGTCTCCTTTCTCTTGTGTTCAGATTCCTGTTAGACTGTTGTTATCTCTCACTTCCTATCCCCTTGCCAAACCATGCTTAGTTCTCATTGGGTGGGCTGGTGAGGGCTGCTGTCTATCACAGGCCCATGAGTGAGGCTGCAGGCATTGTGGGAGTGGCTTGTCCTTTTGCATGTAGTTGTTGATCCCCATTGAATAGATAAGGAAACGAAAAGGACACAGAAAGAATGAGAATAAAAGCAATCACAAATAAGGAAAATAATATAAAGAAGAAAAGAGCTAGGAAAGCAGGCAAACAGCAGCAAAGATGGCATTTCAAAATGAAAGGTAAAGAAAAGTAAGGAAAGGGAAAAGCAAAAAAAATAAAATACAAAAAGCTAGACAGGTGGAAAAGGGAGAGTTGAAAAAATAGGAAAAAACTAAGGAAAACTAACAGAAGAACTAATGGAGGAAAACAGGGAAAAGATAAATTAAAAAAAAAAAAAAAACGAGGGGCAAACAGAGAACAACTTTACCAAACAATGAGAAAATTGGAGCAGGACTCAGGGAGGAAGAAAAGCAAACCTCAGAACCTATGGATCAGCACTCTCCACAACCTTGGAGGAAATGGGGGAAGGGCAGAAAACATGCAGGCCTAGAGAAAGCTTCTACCGGCCTGAGTGCGGTCTGGGATCAGAGTACCTGAGATGGAAGTAGTTCTTGCTTGAATAGTGGCTGAGATCAGGGTACTGATCCTAAATATAATTCTTTCAGGCTCAGAGGGCACCTGGGGCCAAGGTGCCTGCTTATGAGAGATTTCTTGCTTTCAAAGGGGCATGTAGGGATTCCCAGGTCAAACGTGATGTGCCTCCTTCCCATTAGCCAGGGCATATTTGTGTTGTCAGGCCTCTGTCTTCAAGGAATGATGCTTGCCAATGTGCAAGATGGTGAATCTATGCCAGTCCTGCTGACAATTTATCCCTCTTAAGGTTTTGCTTATATTACTCTCCTATTTGGCAGTCAGTACACATCTACATCCTTCCCTCTGAAGCTCCCATATTCCGGCATTGCCAATCGTCATCATATTTATTTCATTGGGGCTCTCCTATTATTATGAGAGGAAGGCCTTCAACAACATGGCTTAGTGCAGTGGCTACAACAATGAGCTTAGGCGTAGTCACAGTGGTGAGGCTGGCAGAAGATGGAGCAGTACTTTATTCTGTTGGGCATAGGTTACCTAGGGGTTAGCACCACCTATAATGCCTAACATCAAAACCCTTGTTCTATCTTCTGGGTAGAGTGTCAGCCTGGTAACTATCTTGTCATAAGTTGCCAGTCTCTTGTTTTAAGCAATTCTTGATGGACTTAGGCCTCAAACAGTTTGGGTAAGGCTTAAAATCTGTTATTACTTTCTTATCATTCTCTCACTGCTATTGAATCAATTTTGAATTAGGACAACTCTATCTATAAGACAGGGAAAACTGCCCCTGTGAGTTTCCTGTAACTTTGGGAGAATAGAAGTCCCTGTCTTTGGTGGTGGTTTTTAACTGCAGACCTTACAGTTAGCAGCCCGATAGAGGACCACTACACAATTTTGCCACCAGGGCCTTTTGTTATTATTTTTTTACCACCTAGAAATTCTTTCAGGCTCAGAGAGCGCCTGGGGACAAGTTTCCTGGCTATGAAAATATTTCTTGCTTTCAACGGGGTGTTCGGGTATTCCTTGGTCTAACATGATGTGGTGGAGGAGATATATATATATGTAGCCTCATGACCCTGATTTAAAATCACAATGAATCTTTGCTTATCTTTTTTACTTCCTGTTTGTCAATCCAATTAAAATGCAGATTGAAAGCATTCACTGGAGTTCCTATTATGAATAGTCAAGATATATTTTTAGTATTAAACATCCATAGGCTGCCTCATTACTGTAACTGGAGATACAAGTAGTGCCTCACTTATGATATGGTTCAATTATGATAACCTCATTTATATATTGATTCTTTTCTTTTCACTAAATGTAGCAACATGGATATATATGTGTGTGTATATGTATGTATGTATATAATGCTGCAGGTCTTTGTAGCACTCTTTTATAGGGTCACCCTGAGTCCAGATGGACCTGTTTGCAATGTGGTTTTGTGTTCTCAAAGAAGTAGCACCTGGTAATTTTTTGATGCTATCATTCTCATAAACCAAAACCATTGCCTTTGAGCCAGTTCAAACTCAAAGTGAACTTTGTGAACATATGACCATCAAAGTGGCTGATGTGTTCACACTATCGACCTTGTAGTAAGCCTTCAAATTCTTTTTGTTTGTTGGGGTTTTTTTGGTCATCACTGCCCTCTGGTGGTGAGAGTAGGAGGCCCAGCCTTGCAGCTGGATTTGAACCTCCAACCCAGTGGGCCGCAGTCCTGCGCACAACCACTATGCCACCGGGGCTCAGCCCAGCCATCAAATTCTTTAACCAATCTGTTACCTGGGCTCCTTCCCCATTCTCCTGACATCCCTCAAAGACAACTAGAGATTGAGTGCATAAAGAAAAGAATGATAGAATAAAATGGAATGGATTCCCCTCATACATTTTAGTTCCAAATGTGTTCTTAATTCCAAACTTTTATGTTAACTCTATATTACAAAATCTTTAAAAGTGTACTTGAAGTTTCAATAGTTAAAATTTACTAGACACTTTAATGGTGCAGAGTGCTCTAAGGCATGCTTTTTGAAGTAGACTTACAAAACATGAAAAGATAGCCACTAATTACATTAAGAAAGGCAGTGTGTACTGCTGAGAAGAGGAAATAAATTACCATGCTTTGTATATGTTAGAGCAGTTTAATTAAGGAGGAAATATTCCTCGAGTCAAATCCTCTTTCACTACCACCACTACTTCACCTTTTCCCTTTCTACCCACTCTCATAGCTTTAAGGTACAGTTCTACATCTTCTTCATCGCATTCCTATGCCAGGAGCAAACGAGATTTCAGTACCTTCCTTAAACAAAAACAGACAAACAAACTGCCTAAGACCCTGCTGTTTCCCTACATAGTCACAGTCTCTGCTCCATAAAGGCACATGATCTCTTGAGTGGGTGACATGATTTCTAGGATATATAACATGGATTTACCACATGCATAGACATTGCCTTGGTTATGGCAACATATTACAATCAGTAATAAAAATATCAGAGCATTTTGCCATTTAGTAATAGTACATAGCTTTCTTAGACCACAAAGTGTTTATCAGTAAGGTGGACATTCTAATGATATTGATATCAAGAGGTCTTCTGAGGACCATATAAACTGACAAGAAGTAAAACAATGTAGAGACCATAGAACAGCTGGAACTGTAAGTTCAACATAAATGTTAACTCTGATTACGTACCGGGTTGTTTCCTAGAAGGATTAATGATATAATTAACGATATAATTTCCAAAACAAAGCCTTACATCCCCATTTGTATTGCTCCTCTTTCACAGAATTTGTTATATGTTAACCGAGGGCAATCTTGAAGAGCCAGGGCTCAGGCTGTAACCCCATTGTCATTGTTGGGACCCAGGGAGCCAGTTCCAAGTCCCAGTGACCATGGGTATGGCATGAGGAAGCCCGGCCTGATCCAGGACCACTTCTATCTGAGAGCACTGTGACAGTCTCTCTTACTGAGTGTCTTCCTCGTTTCCATTGGCCCTCTAATGACTGAGCGTGATGTGTGTCTTCAGGTTTTGCTCCTTTTGGATTACATTTCCAAAGTGCTTTGAGAAAGACTTGCCACCCTCTGTTTTAAGGAGAATTCTAGTTTTATTGTTTTTTGACAGATAGGATTATTCTTCTGAAGATCATGGCATATTTAATCATCTTTGTCAGAACCATGTTCACATGGCAATGCTGTCTTCCTTACTCTTTGTTGAACTTTGAAACCCCCCAGTCTTGTTCGGATATCCCCTAGTCTATAAAGTTGTCTATACAAATACTCATTAGGTTTAGAAGTTAGGGATCAGAAATATTGGATGAGTTGATTAGTAGTGTTTGCTTTGTATTTTTTAACAAAATATAAATGGTAATAAAACTTATGCCTATTGTTAAGTTGGCAAACAAATTGGTCAGAACTTTAAATATAAACTAGGCATATACTTGAAGTTTCATTCCATTAAAGATGAATATCTGGCATGTTTGTTTAGATTTCTTTTCAGTGTGGTTAAGAACTGCTATTTTGTGTTTTATTCTATCGAGGAAACATAAATTGCTAAAGAGAAAAGTGAGTGTAATCTTGGGGGAAAGTGAACACACCTCAGATGTCATAAACCTAAGAAAGTAAATGCTCTGGGTTGTACTCCTTATTCATTCAATTTTTCAAAAATCTTCAGGAAAAAAGCAAGCTCATTCATGACAAAGACACCAGAAGCAACCTACTTCCATGCAGTCATTTCTGACTCATAATTCAGACTTTCAAAGGGCTTCTGAGGCTGTGAATCTCTAAGGGAACAGAGGGCACATCTGCCTCCCTTAGAGGAGCTGGTCAGTATGAACTGCCAATAGTCCAGTGAGAGTTAGTGAAGCAGGCTGACCTGACCGTCCCAGGAGGGACAGCTCCACAGAATCCATAGCCATTGGGTGGATTTTGACTCATGGAGACCCTATGGGACCAGGTAATTCCTGAGATGATAACCATTCATGGAAGTCATAAAGCTCGTCGCTCTCCTGCAGGAAGCTGGTGGTTTCAACATGCCTGCCTTGCAGAATGCAGAACAATGCTTGTTTAACTGTTGAATGCACCATAAAATGAAATCTTTCTGTGACCTCACATTTTTCCTAATGAGAAAGAAAAATGACATCTAGTGAAGTCTCTAGTAGTGAGATGAATTTGGTTGAGTTTTGGATGACAGGGATAATTCTACAAGATTAAGGAAAATCTAGTATAGATAAGCTATTGGAGGTGGGTGATTAGTAGTTTAAACTGTTCTTTCCTCTATTTCCTTATACTTTTCTCTGTCCCATTATCATATTTGGTCTTCAAAGAATTGAAAATATTGATGTCCTACCTATCCTAGTGAAATTCTCCTCCACAGACTATGAATATACAAGTACGTAGACCTGAGAAGTAGAGGATGAGAAAATTGATGGACACAGTGGCTACAACACTTGACTCCAACATTGCAGTGTGCATGAGGATGGCACAGGACCATACAGCTTTTAGTTTTGCTGTACATAGGTTCTCTGTACCCCGCAATTGTCAAAACAGCGTGTAATAGCCACAGCAATACCAAGAAATGATTGTCAAAGCAGACTTTTATGATACTCTTGAATTACTGAACATATAACTTTAGGATGAAAGGAATAATAAAGGTAAGAGCCACATCTGATACCTGAGTGTCCAGTCCTCTTATTATTTTTTTACTGTATAAAGGGTTTTATTGACATATACTTCATAGAGCATGCAATTAAATTATCCAATCATCTTAAGATTTGTACACTCATCATCACAATGATCTCAGAACATTTTTTCTGATCCTCTATGTTGTTAGACCCCCATTTCCTCTCATCCTCTGCCATGCCGCTAGTCAATTAGCAATCTAGTTACTATTTCTACAGAACTACCTATCATTGATTTCATACACAAAAAAATCATACAAAACACAAACAGAAATCAAGCAAACAAAACCAACCACAGTCCTCTTATTATTAAAAAAATGAATATTTTTAAAATTAATCTCTAAAGTTCAAAAATATCTACTTATGTAGTAAGTTAATCTCTGAGTTAATCTTTGGCAAAGATAAAAATCATGTTTGTTCTATGACAAGCATTTTGTAAATTATAAGAGCAGAAAGAGGAAAGATGTAGAACATCGAAGTTTATAAAGAAATATATTGTTTAAATATATCACTCTGCATGTGATTCATGTAAATAAAAAGACACAAAGTACAATGAAAGAAAATGAAGGTGCTTTAATGCCATCAGTCGTGTTTGATTCATTTTGAGTCCATCAGATACAGAGCAGCCCCTTGCGTTTCCAAGAGTGTGAACCTTTATGGAAGCAGACAGGCATAGTTCTCTCTAGTGGAGTAGCTGGTGGGTCAGAACCATCATCCTTTCAGATTTTATCAGGACACTTATCCATTGCACCATGTGTGTGTTTGTGTGTGTGCAGATGTGTGTATGTTTGTCATACACAAGTACTAATATCAGCACCCATATTCATGTACCCTTCTTGGAAATTGAGTACCTCGCAGACACAAGCTGCATCATGTTGAACATTTTCTACCCATTTTATGCAGTATCCCATTCTGTATGTGGCAATACCAAAACACTTAAGCTGTTAAGACTATTAAATCAAGTTGAAGAGCAGATGTTGTTAGAGGTCACCCAGTCAGTTCCAACTCCCGGTGACCCTGTGTGCAAATTCTTCATATTCTTTGTCAAACTCATGCAAACTCTAATCTCACACTCTCTACTTAGTAACTGCTGATTAAATGTTGGTAACTGAAGAGCAGTAGTTACTGATTAAGTGACTACTGTGAGATTAGACTTTTATGACCTCGAGTCACAAAAGAAAGAATTTGAGTGTAACGCAATGAAAAATAGAAACTCCTTGCATGCAGTCAAGTAACTTGGAAATATAATAGGAACTTGGTGAAGTGTGCAGGCACACTGCAAGGAAAACGTCTAATAAATAGCTAAACAGTATGATATCGAAGAAGGCAGAGTGCTTCACCCAAACACCCTTCTGCCTGTTACCGAGTATTCAGTTTCCTGCTGACAAGCTGTGTGCTTTATTCGTATAAAATGAAAACTTTTCTATACCCAGTGTAATTTTAATTAATTTGTTTTGTCTTGTTTTGTTTTCAGTTTATATGGCAAGTACCTCAATATCAACAAAAACATATTAAGACTTACGCTGAGAGCAAAGAAACCCGGAAACCATTTATAAACTTTAACTGTTATAAACAACTTGTGACCTTTATGTCTATACACATTTTATAACAAAATTTGAAATAATCTCATAAATTAAAATTGCATTATTTGTTTGGGGGTGGTATGACTTCACATTGAGTAGGTCATCATTGGCAACTACATGGATATAAATGTAAATACGAAGAGATTGAATGTCAGATTAAAAAAATGAGCTAACCTGTAATAACTAAAATATATTATGGCATAATTTAACTTTCATTATTTTGCTTTAAAAACAGTCTGCATATACTTATAGAAAGAGAAACTATCTTTTACTAAAGAAAGAAAGAAAACACTATCATCCTGCCAATTTCAATCATAGTGACACTACAGGACAGAGTAGTCCGCCCCGGTGGCTTTTGGAGACAGAATCTTCCTGGGAACAGGCAGCCTCAGCATCCTGCTGTGTGGCAGCTGGTGAGCTTCAAGTGGTGAACTTGGAGCTCTCCGCTCAATGTTTAACCGACTCCCTTCTCAGATGTCCTTGTATTTACCATAGTCTGTGTTCATTTATTTAACTTCTCTTCAATGAGTCAGAAGAACTTTCCACATTTGATGACTGATACACATGTTCACTTGATGTTATTCCTGGCAAATGAAATAAAGTTGTATCTTCAAACTCTGACCTAGGAGAATCAAATCACAGCCAAGAGCAACCGAATGACTTCATTGACTCAATCTCCTTTGATGGTGGGCCAATCGATTTTCAGCTTGACTCTTTCTGAGCTTCACCAATCTGGATTAAACTGCTGTAACAACTTTGTCAAAAAAGTAGCCCCTTGACTAGATCTACTCATTTTCACAAATGGATCAGCAATTACAAAAGTAACTTTGTTCAATTGCATCCTTCATACATATTTTCACTTTAGCATTAATATAACTAAATGCATTTTTGGCATCAATAGTGCAAAATATTTGTCTTCACGCTTTGTATATGATTATGCATCTAACAATATCATAAACTCCACTTCTTTGAAAAAAAGGGTTTAATTAGAGAACTCCAATTTTTCCCCCTAAAAATAAACAAACAAATAAGAAACCCACTAGCTTCAAGTTGATTCTGACTCATGGTGAACCATATAATGACCCATATAATTACTACTCCAAATTGCTGAATTCTCAATTGGCTTTATCATGTGTACTAATCCCACACCAGAGCACAACCCATGGGATTCAAAACCATTGCTCCTTATTTATTGACTGAAAGATTCCTTTTGATGTATTTGTCAGTTCTTTTGTTTGTGTTTTTGTATGTGAGGTAGTGATTTCTCCACAATATCCACATCCTGTAGCTCTCCATTTCGCCTACTAATTATATAAGATCAAATATAACACAGAAAAAGTAAAAGGTAAAGTTTCAATTTCAATAATATTCACACATTTTTTTAAACCACAGTAATTTACTGCATCCCCCACCCATGTCCTTAAGCCCCACCCACCAGCTTAACAGTAATTCCACGTGGTAGCATTTCTTCCCCTCTCTACTAGCAAAGTACATTATTTGGTTCATCTACAATTCAGATTAAACTAAAAAAAAAAATGATAGATTTTAAGGGGCCTAAATTCACCTTCATTTTGTTATAATTTTTAAAAATACGTTTGCAGTGTTCTCTGAGACCTTCCCTTTGCATATGATTCATTTTTCAAAGATTTAAAACCACTTTTACCCAGGTCATGCTGAGTGAGTTAAGGTGTTTCTTTACAGGAAGTGCCAGGGTATTTTAGTGATTGGCATGAACAAGCCCAAAGTAAAAACGACATGGAGTCTTAACAAATGACAATGAAGTGCTACTCATTTCATTATTGATGTTTCTATAATCTTGAAGTTCCAATAAAGATGAGCATTGGTTTTGGCTGGTGCAGGGACATAAACAATCAGTTAAGTCAGAGCACAAAGCTGTTATTTCAAATTCTTGCAGTCCACAGTAAATTATTCAGAACCCTTGCTCATCTATCTATCAAAAATTGCACTGAGTAAAAAGGTGGGTTTGAATACTAATATATTATGCAAAAATAGAAAGAATTATACCATTTAAATCATTGACTGCAGGGAAAATTCGAAGAGCTGTGTCATGCAAGTAAATAAAAAACTAATTTCCAATTTTAGGGATTATAATTTATGTACTAGTTTAAGCTTTTAAATGAGGATCACTTGGATGCCCTCACTTTGCTATGACAATAAATCCCAGTGAAATAAAAGCATCGATTACGGCTTTGTTTACATATAAGGCAGCTTGGAGTGCTCACACGTTCTTCACCATGATAGAATTCAGAAGTATATTCATTCTCCTCTCTTTTTATAAAAAACAAGACCAACGTTTTAGGTTAAACCTATTTATATGCTCTGCTTTAAAGTGTTATTCTCAGTCATGATCACCATGAACTGTGCAACTACTCTGCTCATCTCCAGTCAAGGAAAATTACAAAATTCCCTTAATATGTTGTATTAATAAGAAGCCATATATTTATTTCTATGCTATCTATATATCCAATCACAGTCAAATATATTTTGTGATTTTTTTTGGTGTTGCTTGCCCATCAAGTTAAATAGGCAAGTTAAGTAGAAATCTACTTAATTTTCTACAAAATGTGAATAAACAGAGTTGGTGATACCTTTAAGAAATTGGATTTTTCTATTTGTACTCGACCCAAAACAAATAAATTCAATATTGTAAGCAAGTATTTTCCTATAATTCTTTTCAGCAAAAGATTGATAAAGATTAATAATCAGATTTCAACTTGAATTTTTGATTGCCAAATTTTATAAATTGAAATGCATACAAAATGAATACCAGTGGATATTTTTTCTTTGCTTACTTTTTTGAGGATATAACCCACCTAGATATTCCTAGTCTGTGCTATTCAATAAAAAGGAAATATTTACGTAGTCAGTTCATTCCAAAAGGGAAGACTAGAATGTCCTCAAAGGATTATCTAGATTGTAATCCTCGCAGGCGATGTCACAGTTAGGAGTTGGGCTATGATGCACAAGGTCAGCAGTTTGAAACCACCAGCTCCTCCACTCTCTACTCCCATAAAGAGTTACAGACTGGGAGACTCACAGGCCATTTCTCCCCTGCCCTGTAGAGTCGCTACGAGTCTGCATCAACTGGTTGGCAGTGAGTACAGATGAATCTTTGCAGGAGAAAATCACCAGGTCTTTCCTCATGCAGAGACACTAATGGATTCAAGCCACTGATCTTTTGATTAGCAACAAAGCACTGGACCATTATTGCCCCATAAGTACTTCTCTTATACTGAAATATTTTAAAAAACAGATGAAGTGTAGAACTTGAGAATGCCTCTAAAATAGGAAGCACTGGGTCTAATCTTCACTTAGCTGCAAAGAAGCAACAATGTTTAGCACCTTCATAGGCAACATGCCATCATGTTCATTTCAAATTTATAAATAACTTGAAAAATAGCAGTAAGTGTTTAACATAGAACCAGATAATTATCAATATAGAATTTTCAGAGACCTCTGCCATTTTCCCTACCCTTCATTTTTGGTTGTGTAATGGATGAATGAAGATTGACTGGGCAGATCAGTTTTCCATTCAACATTGCATGGAGATTTTCTTCAGATTACTAATTGCAATGCACATAGTGTAATATCCATTGCCCAATTTCCTCCTCATTTTCTGTTTCTATTTTTCCTGTATTTTGATCTTACAAGGGTAAATATATCTTTCTATTTATGAGGACAAGATGGAACATTAACTCGTATTATTTTTAAAAGTCAAATACAATATTAATATAGAGTAAAAATTAATTTAATAGTCTTCACACAATTTTATATCATTTGACAAAGGATTGTTTCTTCTTCCTCTACTTCTTGTTTTTTGTCTTATCGTGTTTGGCTTTCCATCTGCTTTGGATTACACTTGAATTAATTTCCATTGGAAGGAAAAGAACATGGTGACTAAGACCATCTAATGAAATAGTAGTTTTGTTGGAATAACACTGTTTTAAAAGTGTGCTGTTAATGTAGAAGAAGGTGAGCCTTAATCCACAAAATGTGAGAATGACAAATAGAATTTTGGCAAAGAGACAAATGGGTTTTTCTGCATTTTTGTCCATTTTCTAACATGAATATTGTTTTTTATGTCATTTTTATCTATTTCTTTAATCTTAGACTCTAAGAATGATGTTTTAAAAAATTGCACACTGATTCCCCCGCCTCCTCTCACTTTATGTGCCTAATGTACACTTATTATGTCTATACTCATCTGGGAAAATTTTGTTTCAGTAGAAACTCTATGTATAACGCTGTGCAGTTTGACTCACTCTTTGCCCATATCTATGAGAGCCCTCAGGCCAGGAATATTTCTCATATTTGTGTTTGTACATGTCACGTGATGGTTGAGGGAGGCGGAAACTGCGGGCTCTTCTCACCTATGGTGGTGGTTGTGCCAGTCTCTTGCCAAAGAAATGGGTGGTACCTTTCCGGGCCCTGTGCCAGGGTAGTGTGACGCAGACACAGACCTATCCTCTATCGCCCACTGCTTTGGTTTGCAACTTAGCTGTGATACTTGTTACCAAAAATAGCAGAACAAAAAGTGTTCAAGCTCAAAGCTTTATGTTTGTTTGTTTTGTTGGTTTCATTCCAACTATAATGTCATGTTTTTGAGTGCCCGTGTTTGTGCTTTTGTTCCTTTGACAATTTAAAGCTGTGATCTTTACCTTCACCTGAAGCAGACTGTCAGGCTTTCTGCTGTGGCGTGCCTATGGGTTTCCAATGCTCACTTCTCAGTCATGTGCCAGCCTTGGTTACAGCCATGTGCTTCCCCACTGTGTTATTCTAGGTGGACTAGAGAAACAAATTCATAAACACACATATGGATATAAGGGAAAGGTTTATATACAAGAGGACTAGAACATTGAGAAAGCATCTCTTTCTTTTTTGGGGGGGTAAGGGTAGGGGAATCACTGCCCTCTGGTGGTGGAAGTAGGAGGCCCAGCCTTGCTGCTGGATTTGAACCTCCAACCCAATGGGCCACAGTCCCACGCACAACCACTGCACCAGCAGGGCTCAGCCCGAGAAAGCATCTCAACCCAGTCAGTCCAAGGTCATAAGTCCAATATTAGCCCATATGTCTGATACCAATCTATAAAGTCTCCTTCTGACTCATGAAGGATGTGCAATGACACCAGGACAATCACAGGCCCGTGGATGCAGACTCTTGTGTGTCCAGCAGCAGTAGAAGCATCTCAGCACTGACAGGAGTCTCCATGTGGCTTCTCCGGTCCCAGAGATTTGGTTCCCTTAGGGTAAGTCCATGTGACTTCTCCAGTCTCAAGGTCAGGATGGATCAGCATTCTGTCATCTCATCTTATCAGTAGACCGAATCCAAGAGACTGAATCAAGTCTTTCTTCTCAAATTGGGAAATACCATGAGACAACATAGAATTCACAGGAGAAAGTCACACCCACACAGAGGCCTCATTGTCTATTTCCAGATTGACAGGCTAGACTCCACTCCTAGACTCCCAGTCATGGAATTGACACACGAGTATGTGACTGTCATAACCACTGTGACACGAAGGATCCTGTGGCATAGGATATAGTTTTAAAGAAAAGTGATGATTATATGAGAAGAGTTGCAATAGATGCCCTAGAATGGATCTTCCGTTTTGAATTTCTTTGCCAATTTCTGTTTATGGTCCCATATTAACACAGACACAGATGCATTATCACTCAGTCATTCTAACTTAGAGTGACTCTCTGGGACAGAATTTAAAACGGTTCCTTTCATGAGTTTTCCTTTCTGCACATCTACTGCCAGCACTTATATTTTGATTAATTGCCTCAGCCCATGGAATAAAAAAAATGTTTTATACAAATAAAAGCCATTATGAATTTCTGACCAGAAACAGAAACACATGCTTGCAGATCCAGGTACTTCACTATTGCTATGGTACAATATGTTATACTATGATATGTTTCATAAGTAATCCTAAAAATTATATTAAAATAATAATGAACTGATCAGTAATATAACAGATGCATTTTGTGAAATAAACTTAGTTTAAATTTTTTATTGCCCAAACCTCAAAGCTGGACATAGTTTAGTAGGAATTCTTTCTTTCTCTGAGGAGCTCTGATGGCCTAGTGAGTACAAGTTGGGCAGCAACTGCAAGGTCAGCAGTTTAAAATCAGCTCCCTGAAGAAGACACTGGTCTTTCTACTCCTCCTGTACCACAATTATAATGTCAGAAATGCACAGTAGGTGTTCTAAAATAATCTTCTGGGTTACCAATGAGGACATCTGGAAGCTTTTATAATTGTCACACAGCTTGTTGGAATTCAGGTTAAAACTTAATGGTCCCAAATAAGTTCACATTTCTCCGAGGTATTTTTAACTCTTGACTTTCTATGCCTGCTTTTCCATCCCTACTTCTTTTGCTTACATCTCTCTCTAAGCCCTACCAATTTCTCTTGTGCATTTCTATGTATATTGTCAAGGAATCAGTGGCCCAGTCATGAAAGCATCAACTGTAACCTCAGATACCTCAGGGATCTGGGCAAGAGGGAGGATACTGTCTGCTCCCAGAAAGATGCACAGCCTCAGACAGCACACACCGGCAGGGTTCCTGTGATTTGCGATTGGCTAGATGACAGTGGTGACCAGTGATTCATCTCTTGTTCTCTGTGGGTTTTTTTTCTCTAAGTCTTGCAGGGGGTTGAGGGAAGTTCTTCAGTTCAAGGATCTGTCTTTTGATCCTGAATATATCTTTTCCCAATAGTAGTAAAAAAAAAAAAAAAGACCCAGGGGCCTGATGGCTTATTGGCTCTGTGTCAGGCTGATTACCTGGGAGACAGACAGGATTTTCTATTTAACCAAAACTGTTGCCACCATCTCGGAGATGCACTGGTCATTTCCTACCCTGCCCTGCCGGGTCACTTTGAGTCAGCGTATCCATGGTGGGAGCAGCTTTGAAGTTTGGGGAGCAGAAAACTTGTGAGCTTGACAAACCTTCGGATTCAACCTAAGATTGCTCCAGAAAATGACTACAAACACAGTAAAAGGATTCAGATTTGCTTCAGGAATTATCTTTATGTATTTCAACTACTTGAATTCTCACTAACAGTAAGGGGGGAGAGAGAGAGAGAGAGAGAGACTTAAAAGCAGCAACAGAATGCCAAAAACACAGTAACACCCAATGTGTGCTACAGAACGCAATTTATATGTAATTTGATAATCCATGGATAATAAATTATGAATCTTGTTCCTGATAAAATTTGACATTAGGTATTATAATTTATGGTGATGCTGCTTGATTACTACTAGTCTTGCATTGATGCTATTTAGCATTTACACCTTTGAATTATAGTCTCTCATATTGAAATAATTGTAAATTGTTAATAGAGTAAGACCTGGGAAAGAGAGAACCAGTATGAATCTCCAACAGGAGATGAGCAGTCAAATATTTTCAATGAAAGGAAAAGCAATAAAAAAGTGGTAATCCTGGAGTCCATCAAAGCCAGACACCTGCAAGTCCTGGAGAAACAAGGCAGTTTATATGGTTGGATTCTGGTTCCCATGTTTCAGTGTCTTACTAACTGACAGGTATCCATATATTATAGTTTAAAACATCCTGTTTCCCATTTCTAATGTTGCTGT
This sequence comes from Nesogale talazaci, assembly GCA_004026705.1. Classification (NCBI taxonomy): domain Eukaryota; kingdom Metazoa; phylum Chordata; class Mammalia; order Afrosoricida; family Tenrecidae; genus Nesogale; species Nesogale talazaci. The sequence goes on from PVJH01013804.1 coordinate 26,439, forward strand.
CTCTGCAGATTATATAAACACCCAACACCAGAGGTCAATGTTTATATTTTTTTTCAGCATAATATTGAGTAGTGCTAACTTAGGAAACAGATATTTGTTTTATTACAGCCAGTTTGATGAAAGCCTATATGTTTTACAACTTTTACTGTTATTTTCTAATTCTAGATAATACTTGCATTTTGAGTCATTGCACAGATAGGAAAGATTGTATATTTACCATTCTGCTGTGTTTTTCTTTTCCAAGAGCATTACCAGCTAATTTTCCTTGTCTAATTGAGTGAGCACTGATGTCAGTGCAAGTTTCTTTGAAGGTAGAAATTGGACAGTGTGGTCTCCCTCTTGTTCTTTGGTGTCTGTCATGGCATATTAGCTTAATCGGTCTTTAGGTATTTAAATGTTAAAAGACCTTGAAGCAACCTTTAGTATTGCAGAGTTGAAGGGGAAATGAAGAGAGAAGGAGAACAAAAAGGGAAAACCAGCCTGTAAATTGATGAAGTAATAGGATTGGCCAAATAATGGTTGCCGCCTCCTCACCAGCACCCCTCACCCACCCCTGCCAAACAACCCCCGGGCTTCAAAGTTTTGACTCATGGACACAGTGACTGAAAGCATTAACTTCTCAGCAGTCATTTGTTGCATAAATACAGGAGAACAGAATGCAATAAATCTGCTTCCAGCTCCACTTTAACTACTGTAGATCTAGCGATTAGGGAACAAGTTGCGATGATTTTGCTTTCCTTCAAAATATTTGTGCTGTCCCTGTACATCTTTCTAAAACTGTCTTTAACTTGAGCATATATCACTCTGCATTGCCTGATAAAGTATTCTAAGTTATGTGAGGAATAAACTCATGACTAACTTCAAGTATCTGAATTAAAATCTGGAGAATTTATTGCCACACTAAATGTGGCATGTACTTTTAAAATTTATTATTTGGCAGTTTTAGTTTTTATTGCAAATGCAATGTTTTGGAAGGCTGTGCTATTTAGTTTCATTTATGATTAATCAAGATGTATGGAGGCCGCACCACAATTATATCTCGTAGCTATGTTTTAATCCATAAAGCCTCTGCTGTTGTCGTCACCATGAACAGACGGCCTCAGTTTTCTTCTCTAGAAAGACTTGGATTTTGAACTGTGGGTTTCATGTATGGTTCATTGACACACATCTACCCTGGATTTTCTTTCTTGGTTGTCATGCGGTTTCTGTCCCTGCTTATTGAACTTTGCATTTTATACACAGTGGGATGAACAACTGGGCAATTCCCTCCATTAGACTTTCACAGGTTCAATTTGCATTGCTGCACCCAGCCATCTGGTAGGAGTTACAAAGAATATGCATAGAAGAACCATGCTAAATGATTTCACTTTACAGCCATTTGGGACATGGATGTAGGTTCACTACCTCTACCCTTATGTTCTGTTGCTCTCCCCAGTATCAAGAACTATGGTATGCAAATATCCTTAGTTAACTCTTTCTGATAACCACATCTAGCTGACATGGATTTCAGGATAGCTTTCCCATCTCAATGCTTAAGACATATACTGGGAACCTATATCAGCAAAGAAACTTTATACAAACTGTTAAATAAATGCATTTCATTTGTACTAAAAAAGAAAGTTGAAAAACTGGAATGCAGTTTAATTTAGAAGAGGAGTCCTGGTGGCATAGTGATTACACACTGGGCTGTTAGCTACAAGGTCAGCAGTTCAAAACCACCAATAGCTTCGTGGAAAAAGTATGAGCCTCTCTATTCTGGTGACGAGTTAGAGTCCCAGTAACTCTCAGGGAAAGTCTTTCTCTCAGGAGGCTCTGTGTCAGCATTGACCCCAGTATGGTGAGTTTGGTTTTCTGGTTTGAGTGGAAGAGGGTCACTTTGAGCATTGTGGTGACCTCTTTGGCTGCTAGATGCAAAATCAGAAATTTGAAATCAACTGCTGCAGCTCTGAGGGAGAACGATGGAGATGGGACTCTGTTTCTGAAAAGAGTTGTACCTTCTGAAATTCCCCAGGGTAGCTCCGGGCTGAGTTCCTTAAGGGTCAGAATCAACTCCATGGCAGTTAGGGTTTTTGTTTTGTTTTGTTTTTGAATTTTGTGGGTTCTTTTTTTTTTTTAGCGAAAGAACATTTATCTCCCTGGATTAATACAGAAGTCAAGAGATGTGGTGCTAGGATACTTACAACAGTCCCAAAGAGCCTTTCGAGATTTGGAGCCTTCAGTTTTGAGACAATGTTGTGGGAAGTAAGAGCTGAAAAAATTTTTAATGATACCTCCCTCCAGATCTTATGAAATATTCAGTGTTTATCCTTCAACTGCATCCCTCCTATGTTATAAGACATATGGAGAATATGTATCCAATTTCCTATTTCAACTGTATTTTTACATGCGTCTCAGTTCTTTAAGGGAACTGCAGAACTATAATACTGTCTTTTATAAAAGATAGAAGCACATACTTGAATGTGTATTAAGCTAGGAGAAAGGAAAAAAATTGATCATTTTATTGGGAGCACATACAACTCTGATCACAATCTATACATCCATCCATTGTATGTCAAGCATGTTTGAACATGTTTTGCCCTCATCGTTCTTTAAATATTTGCTTTGTATTTAAGCCCTTGTTATCATCTCATTTTTCCTGTACCTCCACATTCCATCATGAACCCTTGGTAATCTATAGATTATTATTTCTTTGTCACATCTTACACTGTGTCTTGTTTTGTTTTATGTTTTGAGACTGAGCTTCTGATTGTTTCCATCAAATGTAAACTATACAATGACTGTCTAGGTTAACAAAAAATTAAGGACATTATTTGTCTAATGTGCTTCCCTAGAAATAATTAAAAGGTTGATTCTTAGTAAACATACCCATCCTTTCATAAGGAGTCTTATAAATGGACTGTGGCTTAGTTCATGTATTTGAATAAAATAGAGTAAAACATGTGATAAAACACAGTGAGAGAAGAAAATTATTTTCCATTCTCACAAGGAAAAACAATATTAACAATGTAACTACTTAGATACATGCTAAAAAGGCATATATATTTGAAAGACTATGTTTATTAAGTGGTGTGACATAAGATAAAGTAGGTGGAAAGCATAAAATAAGCATGAATTAATTTTAACAAGTAGTCAATATTCTAACTATACATTTACAAGTACAAAGAGGAATTACCAAAAAGAAATTTTCCATTCCTTTTTCTATATATACAGTAAGGGAAATTCTGGACTTTTAAAATAACTAAGGGAATCAGTCCAAAAAATAGACACTTTAAATTGTACAGTATAAAAGTTGCAAATGAAAATACTTGAGTAACTGCAAAGATGTAGTGTTTGGAAACAGGCAAGTTGTAATCAATATTCTCTTTTCCTTGGGCCTTTCTTTTTAATGTTGTTAAATAAAATATATATGCTATGACTCAATTTTTTAGCTATCTTCTTCCAACACTTGTTCTGCCCTTTCTTTGACTTCAGTGTCAGCCATGATACGCAGTCATTAATAACTTCTACATTTTCAACTACCAACTTGTACTATACTATAATGACTTTTGACATTCATAGCCTTTTCAACACTCTAGTAACTAAATAGTTTAGAGATGGTTGGCAAAAGGCATGGACTACTCTTTGATTAACTTTGTCTTGATGCTTTGAGGCTTGAGGAGTCTAATCTGAAAAATCCTTCATAATAACCCATGCAGACAAGAGGAGAACAAGACTTCAATAGCCATGAGACAGTCTGGATGATGGCTAGATGAGCCATTGTTCTAATGGCTGTCAGTGACCTTGGAGTCAATTTTGCAGAGGTGCAAATTTTTCTGTCTCTGACAGGCACTTCTATGAACACACCACAGAGTGCAGTGCTTAGCAAACACAGGCAAACTGTAAGGAGGTGTTTGCTCTAACAAATCTTTTAGTCCAGTGTTGAGTGCAAAGTCGGATTTATAGGATGATTATATATGACGAAAATGGAAGAGGGGTTCAAATGACTTGAGTGGATTTATGCAATTTAGATTAATTAGGGAAGAAACCAAACCTTATAAATTTCCAGACACTTAGAGGCAGATATATTTCTTTCCCTTTCCTTAGAGTGACATTTCTCTTAACCGGGTTAGTCCAGAGACTAACATGAAAAGCAAATACACTTGTTTATGCACTTGTTTAAGTATAAAACCTATCTCTCCACAGACGTTCTATTTCTGCAGCAAACATAACAAATCCCAATAGAATAACAAACAAATGTGTGAATTTAATTCTTAGCAAAGGAAATATTTGAGAAAATTAGAATCAAATGTATTGGATAGCTGTGTGACCAGGGGTATGACGTTCAAGAGTGGCAAAAGGCCCTTTAGAGGCAAGCATGATGCCATATTTTCTTAAATATTTTGGACCTTTTGTTAGTCCAGGTAGACTAGATTTCTTATGCTTATTCTTATACATATAACGATGGAAAATAGATGCTAATGTGTTAGTCTGGGTAGACTACTAGAGAAAAATTCATAAGCATGCACATATATGTATTAGAGTTTTATAGAAAAGCTGAATTATGCAATAAGAGCATTCCAACCCAGTCCAGTCCAAGCCCACATGTCTGATATTAGCCCATATGTCTGATAGCAGTCTATAAAGTCTTCCTCAGACTCATGAAACACATGCAATGATGCTGAATTCAAGATGATCACAAGTCAGATGGGTTGAATGCCTTTGGAGCTAGTGGTGTTGTAAACACCTCAGTGCTCGCAGGGGTCTCCAAGTGACGCTTTCTGCTTCAGAGGTCTGGTTGCATCCATGGGATTTGTCCAGCTCTGGATATTAGAGTGACTACATGTGGCTTCCTCTTAGAGATGTATGGCAGGAAGTCAGCCTTGTCAGTGGAGTCTCCAAACAAGGGTTGTCAGTAGAAAATCTCCAGTGAACCTAGAGAGATAGTACCTCCCCCTCCCAGGAGGAATTAGCATATGTCCCAGAATTCTAGGAGAAGGTCATCCCCACACAGAAGACTCATTGGCTATCTCCAGATTGACAGGCTAGTCTCCACCCCTACCCTCTTAATCCTCAAATTGACACCAGCTCAGTTGACTGCCACAGGCGTGTTGTCAGGAGAGACCAGTCTGTGGAGAATCATGTAATGCTTGGTAAAGAGGAACAGTGAAAAAGAGGAAGACCTTGAAGGAGATGGATTGACATAGTGCCTGCAACAACGGGCTAAGGCATAGGGAAAATTGTGAGGATTGGGCAAGGCAGGGAAGTGTTTCTTTCTGCTGTGTATCTACCTCATATGTGTAGAAACTGATTTGATCGCACCTAACAACAAAAACAGCAACACATATCATTTATGTGAGTTCATTTTAATTTGAGTCTTTTGATCTATATGCTAAACTAGAGTACACCAAGTGAACCTTTTAGATTGCAAGTATCTAATATGAAACTTGTTATTTGATAAACTTGTGCTGTAATATCTACCAAATTTACAAATATAGTGAGAATACTTAAAATACTTAGTTCAGAAAGGCATACTGTGTATTTTAATTTTGTGTATTGCATATATTGCAGATATGGAAGAGATATGGTTGGAAAAGAGAGAGAGCAAATTGCTGACCTTTTTCAAGGAAACCTGCTATGATTTGCATGGGTTTCAGTTATCTTATGAGCCAGGACCCTAACAAACAGTACCGTATTTATCGGACTATAAAATGGACCCCCCACCAATTTGGGAAAATGAGGGTGTGTCATATAATCCGAAGATTTGGTACTCCAGAAAGTTTCTCTATGATCCAGTGCTATCTGCAACTGTTTGCATGCTGTGGATTGACGTGTGTATGGGAAGTCCTGGCTCCTGGAGTCTCAATGTCAGTCAGGTCACAGGATCTGCACAGCTCACGCCTCCCTTTCATTAGTTAAGGAATGTGATGATGATTCTTAACACCACTGTTGAGTTTACACTGTTAAATATTGCTGTACTGTGCTTTGTTTTAATAAATATTTTAGTACACTGGTGCTATTTGATTCAGAATATTTTTCTTGATTTTCTGCTCTAAAAACAGGGTGCATCTTATAGTCTGAAAAATAGGGTATTTTAAAATTAAATCGTTATGTATGTCGATCAATCCCATCAAAATGAAGAAGGTAGAGATTAATTCAGTAAAGAAAATAGGGTGAGCTGATATCAATTTGGAGCCATTCTGATGCTTCTGGAGAATTCTATTATTGATTGCTGATTGCTGTGTCAAATCTCACTTCCGTCAAGTGGAGTGGTTGTGCATTGAGCTGATACCTGAAACATGAGCAGTTCAAAACACCAGACACTCTGTGGGAGAAAGCAGAGCCCTTCCTTCTAGTCTCAGAAAGTGTTCCAGACTCGGAAAGCTCCAACGGTAGTTCTACCCCATCCTTCAGGATTGCCCTCATAGCTGCAGAGTGTTGGTCTGTCGCAGATGCAAACAGGTAACCTATTGTGTGACATTGGACAATTGTTTGGAGAATGGAAGAGTTAAATCTAAAGAATTATGTATACAGATCAGATGTCCTTGGTCTGAATTTATTTTATCATATTATTAGAATATGTTCAGTGTGCCAAATAATAGCACTGTGGATGTGGGTGGCAACGCCTAAAAGAAGAGCTGGGATTTAATGTGACTTTGAAACATTGTGTGTACGGTTCATATCAGATGACATATGAAGAAAGAACGCATGTAATAGAAAATAGGGAACTTGGCTCAAATCAAGTTGGTAAATGAGAATTATTCGTGTGATGCTACTGAAAGCTCAGGCCCTACGGGGTCTCTTTGCCTTTTTTTATGGTGATACTTTTTCAGTTAGCAGTGAAATAAAGAAACTACCATTCTTGGACACATGAGAGTTGAATATCCTCACAGCTGATAACTACAATCATGGAGGATAAGTTTTCATGTCCACAGAGTGAGAATACAATTCATTTTCTGCTTTTCAAGTATGATGGAAAATACATAGAAAAGATACAGCATCACAATTAAAATTTGGTTATCAGAATGAGGAGGGATGTGAACTAGGACTTTTGAAGAAGGGCTGAAGGGGCATATTGTTAATTAGTTTATGGAAAGAAATTAGCTCATATAGTCCAAGCACTATGTTTTCAAAAATATTTTAAAAATGTACAGATGTGAGAAAGCTGAAATACATAGGATCAAGTAAAAATAAGGATTTTTATAATTTCATTTCTTACCAATGAGGAGAGTTTAAGAGAGAAAGTGATTCCTCTTCTTAAATAAATATTAACTTGGCAAGTCTATTATCTGCATCAGAGGCCAGTAATACATAAATAAATAATGATATTTTAAAAGCAGTGTTAATTCTTTGTAGTTTAAGAACAAGATCTGTATGTTTTCTAATGATTCAGCTGTCTGCCTTAATTCTATAAATTGCTAATGCAAATCACAAAACACATTATGTACTAAGCAACATTTTTATACTGATCTATGCCATTTGCTTAGCAAAAGAATGTAATGTGTGCTTTATAAGATGAGGTAGTGTTGTGTGTGGCCCACTGAGTTGGCAGTTCAAATCCAGCAGCAGCTCTCCAGGAGTAAGGCTGTGCCCCCGGCGCCCACCAGAGGGCAGTGATTCCCCCCCCCCCCCCCAAAAAAAGGCTGAGGTAGCCTGATAAGTCTTGAACATTTCAGTGTCAGTATTATGCATTGGTATTGGCACTGGGACCATGGTTAAGCACTCAGTTGCCACCTATCTGGTTACCAAGATCCATTAAAATGGGTTAGATATATTTGAATGTGCTTCTTCAATCACTACTTCCGAGAAAACACACACATTTTAATTAAGATTTGAGATGTTTCACTTAGAAAAATGATCATTATATTTGAACTTTAGCTTGGGACACTTTTTTTTATTTGATAATTTTAAATAAAGTTTATTTTCTCTGCTCTCACATCTCTTTCTTTACAGTGATCTGCCAAATAGTTATTTTTGCACATGCCTTTTCTTCCTCTTCATTCTCAGTCATGCTGAGTGGCTAACTGCAATGAGGGTCATTTTACTCTACTCACATCCCTTCTCATCTTCCCTTCTTTTGTGCTTTTGTTTGTTTTTGTGTGCACAGGAGTGTGTGTGTGTGTGTGTGTGTGTGTGTGTTCACGTCAGATAGTCTTCACTTAACCTGGGTTGCACTATACTCTGAAATGAAGCACTCTCTCTCAGAGAGAGGGAGATACACCGTGGGGCCAAAGATCGTCTCGACATCGAGGCCACAAACAGACGCAGAATGCTGATGCTTTTTAACACTCCTTGGTTTTCATAGTTCACCAGCCGTCTGCATTTCACACATGGATATCCCATTTGCTTTCAGGCTACTGACAAAACTCCAGTAGATATATGATACACATATGATTTAAAAGTTTCTTTCTCTCCGTACCAGACTTTTAAATGAACATCGCTAGTCAGTTTATCTTTTAAAAAAATAATTTCTGTTCTGGACACTTCTCTAATTTTGGAGATTAGTAACCGGGCAGAGAAGGGCTCTTTGGGGAATTACCTCATGAGATTAACTTATTTATACACCCCTAACTTAAAAATTAGTGAGAATAATTTTGCACTTTCCAAATACTTATAGAAAAATAAAAATAGACTAATACATAAGGAAATGGAAAGTAATGGGTGTGGAGAGTGACAATGTAGACGTAGCTGGAGAGAAAGACTCTTTGAAGAAGCGACACCTGAACAAGCTGCTACGTGAATTGGGGAGCCGGCTTTGTGAAGAGCTGGGTAATGATTGTTCCCGGCAGTGACAAGACGACGTGCGGAGAGCTTATGTCAGCTAAGAGCTTGATATGTGCATGGCCCAAAGACGGAGGTGGTGTGGTTACAATAAGGAAACGGGGGAGCAAAACCTTTCCAGATACTCAGGAGCCATTCATGTCGGAACCTTGCATGTACATGAATTCTAAATATAAGTCATTCCCAGAATTTGAGTGGTGGAATGGCATGTGCTTTTATTTTAAAAATTGTTCAGATTGTATATGGCAAAAAGGGGTCTGCATGAGAATTAATAAACATGGTAATTGGTTTATCGAGTCCAGAGATCATGACTGGATGAGAGAAAGTTATTAATAGAAATTAAGGAAGAAAGAGGGTCAAAATTTCTTTGGGAGATAGATCTAGCAAGACATCGGAATGCACTGGTTGGAATATTTGAAAAGTGGTCCCCAGACGCCTTAAACATAATACCACGCTTATTCAAAAGAAATTGAATGACATACTATACCATGTATTGAACTAAACGTTCAGTAAAAGTTTGGATATATACAGAGATTACAATTTAAGTTTCCAATATGCTAATTTAGAAGCATACCAATTAAGATCATTGCTCTGCAGGGAGGGACCACAAGAAACATACCTGTAGCTGAACAAGGGGAATTTATTACTCAAGTACCAGATTTCAACAAACCAGATTGAATGTTCTTCTTATCAAAGAAAAAGTGAGTGGGGAAAATAAAAGAAAACATGAGAAATATTAATTTGAAAATAGGAGAAATACTTTAGCAATGCATAATATTGGAGGCAGTGAGCATAAAGAACATGATTAAAAATATAGACTAACTGATATCCTCACTGATGAAAATTAGGGAAGACTGGAGGTCCACTAAGCCCCAGGTCTAATAGCATTCATTGATGATGAGAGAAGAGACTGCCAGGAAATGTCACTAATAAGGAACACACGTTGAGTCAGCTTCAAAAGAAGACTTACTGTCTGAAAGCCACAAAAATTCATTTTAAGAAGGAGAGCATAGTCAACTGTATTCAATGTTGCTGAGAAGTTGAATGAGATTAAAGAAAATTAGTAATCACTGGATTTAGCAAGAGGAAACCCAACGGGGATCTTTGCAAGGAAGATTTTAATGGCATCAATAAGGAAACCCTTCAAAGAAGAGCACAATGATAAGCATAAAGAGGGATGAAATAGACTTGGCAAGATGTGATATTTACATTTTCTTTTTTTCTGCTGAGGGAAGAAAAGTACCAGAAAATATGACATTATAGGAGAGATTTTTTCTTTTTTTTAAAGTTAAAAACTTAATGATGCAAAGTTGATCCCTGGTTACTGCAGAACTAAAATTCTTGGCTACATGAGAAGTGGCCATGGGATCTGGGGTATAGGTAGGTCAGATCTCCTTAAATATAGATAGTCACACTGACATATCCACAAGAAGAAAGGAAGACCAGTACAGACTATGAGATTGGATTTGGGGAGAAATAATTCTATTTGTGTTACTATTTTTCTTTCCTTAAAATTCTTCAGAGATGATCAGTGATTCATACTGCAGATGAAGGTATTTGGATTCAAAGTCAATATGTGGTACAAACATCTCAAGGACTAAAGAATGGATTCATGTTTATTATTTTCATTTAAGATTGTACTCGATGCCTATTTGGAACCCCACAAGATTTTATTGTTTCTTCTATAGCATCTCAATTTTAAATCTTGTTTAAGAAATTGTAAGGTGGAACCTCATAGTCAAATATTTAATAAGTATGAGATTTTGAGTCAAATAGTCTGACTTCATCAAGATAAAATATATATTCTTACAGATTACACCACCTTTATGTACCAAATAGAAATGATACCTTTGAGAAAAGCATTTTATATTCAAATCAGGGCTTCAATATTTCATTAGCAATTGATTTATCTAATGATATTACTGAGCTTAAATGAACTAATCTTTTAAAAATGCAAATTCAGTCAGTATATGAAATGCTTAATGAAAGTTATTAACAAAAATGCTGGAAATGATACCATCTTTATTGTCCTGGGGGTTTACTAATATTTATTCACTTTGTTTCTAATGCAGTTTGACTTAAAATTTTCCTCTTGCTCCAATATCAATTCTGTATATAAAGGATGGATTTAACAGATAGGTGTGAAGAGTGGCCTATACTTAGACCAAGTGTGAAGTTTAGCATATTATTTTAAAACTAAGTGTCGGGGAGCAGCAAAGGTGTGACAAAATCTGGTAGAAAAAATCCATAGTATTTAGGGTAAATCAGTCTGCTACTAAGATCAATTAAAATTGTTTTAATTACAATTTAGTCTTTAGTTCAATTGAATGACAGCTAGTCGGGAGGTCTGCAGGCAAAAGTAAGAATCTTAATTGTCTTCACTCAGCACAGGATTCTAGAGGACACACACACATACACACACAACCGTGGAATTATTGGGAAAGGTCAGTTGACTAGAGGAGTTAGAGAGAAGGTCATATCACAAAATGTCATTGCTTCCATCTACACATCAACAAACAGGTCATGGTCTTTCAGGGGGTCCTTGCTGATCTTCAATAAAACCGGGGCTTTGAAATGGGCACCATCTTTTCATTATGACATTCTCTCCCTCGTTTTCGCTCTGTATAAGCTACAATCCTGTCAGGCAGTCTTTTTTACTCAGTTTTCTGAAAAGTCCCCTTTCATATTTGCATGATGCTCCTGTAAGAAATAGCGGTTTATTACACACTGAGTTTTATTCGTATTCCTGCCCATATACAAATCTTATGTATTTTTATAGTCCTAACCAAAAAGAAAATTGCTGTCACCCAAACTGGCCAACTAGAAAAGGTCTCCTTGTATGGTAGCTATCGCTGCTATGGATTTTCCTCTCTTATGCTTTCTAAATATTTTTTTTTAAATTTCCAGAGTAATGTTAAGTACATTTGATATGGATACCTAAGAAACCAGGTAGTACCAAAAGGTTTGTAGTTCACCCGCACCAGTCATTGAGGTAGCAAAGATTTCATGATCTGCTCTGATTAAGATGACAAAAAGCAGCACTGGGGGTTTCAAACTGTGTATCTTGTGGTGGTCAATCCAATGCATAACCATTTGTGGTACCAGGGATCAAGATGACACTCCAGGGATGTCTATGTGGCAGTTATAGTTTGTTATATGTAATCTATCAAAGACAGAAGACAGCACCACCACCAACATATATGTATTGCTCCTAGAGATAGGCACTTGTGTATAACATGTAATTCCTCTGGAAATTTGCAGCTGTCACTGAGGCTTATGATGACCCAACGGAGCTCTCAGTAGAACAGAGTTCCATGGGATTATCAGTGGCTGATACTTCAAGTAGTTAACCAGACCTTTCTTGGGAGGCACCTCTGGCTTGAGGCTCACTTCCAGACTTTGGGCTGACAGCAGACCATATTATCTTTTGCATCACCCAGATGTTCCTCATAAGTACATTCATAAAAGGTTTCTAATCATGGCTGAACTGCTCCAAATTTGTGTTCGGACCAAAGCTTATGCTTTCATCAATTGCTGGTAAGAATTTCCGTGGAAAACACTGGTCAGATTTTCAATTGGAAATGCTATCTATATATATATTTTTTTTTTAATTTTCAGAGTAATGTTACCAGGTAGTACCAAAAGGTTTGTACTTCATCCACACCAGTGATTGAGGTAGGAAAGATATCATGATCTGCTCTGAAAAGATGGCAAAAAGAAGCAGAGAAATAACCCACTGGGGGTTTCAGACTATGTATTTGTGGTGATCAACCCAAATTTGGAAATGACTTTGGGTGCTCTTCTTCCACTGGATGATTCACATCCAATGATTGGTCCATGTGGGAAAAGAGGGGTATATTCTGGTCAGCCAGGTGAGAACAACTGGATTCGCTGAGCATTTGTAAGTATATCATAGCTCATCATTCCATTCTACCTATACCTGTACCTTCTCCTGACCCCACACTGGGTTGGATCCTGAATCATAATACTCTGCATGCACATATTCACACCAGGGTCCATATCCTAGGAGACCCCAATCTGAGACAGCCAGGAAAAATTGTTCAAACTAAAAAGCACATTTTTATGTTATGCAATTTTTCAAGTTCTTTGAATCACATCTTCAATTAGGAACTGACATTTTAAATTTAATTGGTTCTTAAAATATACCAATTGCTCTGAGGACACTTGATCATGACGTTGCAGATGATTGGTTTTGTTGTGACTCACATTAATTAAAAGGACAGGTTATTGCACAAATATGATGCAGTAGTTGAAATATTCACCATGCTATGCTTATGATTATATGGAGAAGTGAATAGACTCTCTTAATTAAAATATGGAATATATATGCCTTTTAATGTATTAAATAGATGCCTTATTTAAAACTATTTTATCTTCCCTTATTAGTATTGTTTTTAGTTACCTATATGTTTTTCATGCAAACCTTAGCCAAATAATACAGGTTTCCAGAAATGGCATCTGTCTACCTTAAACTACCATGTATGCTGAAGAAATATAGTAATTGTCTAATTCCAACTTTCTTATATGTTTTATCCTATAAATTCTAATGAACTTCTTTTGGGGTTGCTGCACTATGGGATTACTAACTTAATTAAAATAGAAGAGCAACAGCTAGCTATTTGTACTATTTTCACTATTTTACCCAGTTACTACTTTGTGCCTTGCTTTCTTCAAAGATTTGTTTAGTTAACTTCAAGAAGTAGTAATTATGGCTTTCAGCAGACAGTATTCATGATAAAATTAGACAATTCATGTGTGATCCAGCCCATTGCCTCGGGAATTGTTGAGGACAGAAGTGGCCAAGTTTTTCGTGTGTCGGTGTCAGATAAATTCAGACTTCAAAGAAGATGTCATGCTGCATGTCTTGACCCTGATTGTGTGTTACCGCCCTGGGATTGTGAGGGACACTGTGTATAGGTCTGTGCTCTGATGGCAACCAGAAGTCTCGCTCAGAAGTTCCTATGAAATATGAATAGACTCATGCCCCGCTCCCCACCTGCCCTTGTTTCCTTTCTCTCTATCAAGGTGCTCCGCCAGCGAGAAGAGATCAAAAAGAACGAGGCACTGAAATCAGCGAAGCTCTGAATCCAGAGCTGTAATCAAAGCTAGCCTGTCACAGATATAAAGAAAAATGCCAAGTTTCTGGCTTTAACTTGAAGAAATAAAGTAGAAGCTAATATTTCCATATACCAGGAACACTCCAACAAATTTTATGATACTTACCAAGCTGAGATTAAGACCAATTTCCTGCCCAGATTACATTTACTAAGACTATGTGATAGTTAATAGATCTGAATGTAATACATTTCTTACTAATAGAGTGACTTTTAATATAGGTTCATGTGAACAGTACTTTAGATGAAATACAGCCTTTAATTTTGCACTTTTCAAATCCAATTCCCCCATTAAAAGGAGAACCTTTTATTTTATCCTTTTATACTAGAAACTCAGGATTTACATATTAACCTGATTACTCATTTTGCATGGGATCACGTGTAGATTTTCATAAATCATCTTCACAACAGATAAAATAATATAAAATCAGCGTATATAGTAATGTTGCATCCGTGTGATTTTTCTTACATAAAACTATGCACTATCTTTTTTTATGTTGGCAGACCATTTATATTTCCATTACCTTGAGCACATTTTATATATAATGAATGAAGACTTTCCAAGGAATAAACAGTACAGAGGATACTGGAATCTTAATACCCTTAGACTTGGATTAGTAACAATGCCCTGATTCCTTAGGCTCTCTAACCGGCAATATTAACAGTGGGCAAGATTCTGTCTGGTTTCCAAACTCTGCAGTTCACATAAGGTTTTCTCCCACTTTTGGCTAATCTTTGATTGCGATGCTCCATGTCCTTTCATTTGAAGGCTCTTCCTAGAAGGTAAACATGGCATGACAGAATCATTGACCAAAGGTTCTCCTATGGCCCTGCCAAGATTCAGGATACTGGAGCATATCTTTTAACCTTGGATCTCTATTGTCTGGTCTCTTGTGAAAGCCTTGTCAGTTATTTTTATCAGGAATTTTAAGGAAGCGCCTCAAAGGAGTAGGAGGAGTGGGCATATCAGATAAAATCCTAACTAACTAAGTAACTAAGTAACTGACAGGTCAACAACTCAGAATTTTGTCTTTGGAGTGTGACCTTATAGGCCTAATGCTTATTTCATAGTACTCCATCGACCCATAGTCATCCCCATTCTTTCACATATCTCCCCTTGTAAACGTGAGGCCCCGTGTACTTCTTCAAGGTAGTCACACTTCAAGGTCAATCAGGCTACTCTATGCTATTCTCTCCTTGACATCTACATTTTTCTTTAAAGAAATTAACACACTTATGAAGTTATACTCAAACAATGCTCAGAGTAGCAGATTCAGAAAGGCAGAGTGCGGCTGGACCACTAGTTTAACCGTTGGAAACACCAAGTATTCTGCAGGAGAAAGATGAGGCTTCCTCTTCTCGTGCAGACTCCTACAGCCTTAGAAACCCTCAGAGCTTGTTCTACTGTGGCTTATAGGATCAGTATTAGTCAGAATTGACGAAATGATCAGTTGTTTTTGTCTTTATATTGTTAAATATGTGCAATGTTTTTATTAATATATGTCTGTCTTCTTCGGTCCTGATGGACATGAGTGAAATTTACGACTCAAATGCACCCTCTCCCCCCCCCCCCCCGCACTGGGTCAGGTAATGCTTTATTCCATTATACATATATACCATTGCATTTTTAATGCAAGACAGTACCAGGGTAGGTGTTAGACTTATTAGTTGAGTAAATTAACATCTGATAAATGATTCATAGTGTATTAAGAATCAGATCAGAGGTTCAGAATATATACCTTTCTGATAATCTTGGGAAAAAGAGAAATTCTCTGGATCCCAAAAATGCAAACAAAATCTATAAGAAAACATATATATACAAATACATGACACTTGTATTAGGTATTACTTATGTATTATGACCATAATAATAAGGCATTATCTCTTTATAACTTTAAAAACTGGGTCCTTATGGTGTACAATTTATTAAAGGATGATATTGTACAGTTTTAGAGATTTTTAATACTACTTGAAAATATATAAAATAATTTTACAAGGGAAAGCACCTCATCACAGTAACAGTCTGATATGAGTCTCCTTCAGGCATTAATTTTATGTAATAAAACTTAAAAATATGATGATAGAATAAGGCACGACATACGCTATTCTTTGCTTACAGAGATAAATATCTGGACTGCCAATGTTGACTACCAGAAACAAAAGGCATAGGCAGGTCTGGATGAGCATGCTTTTTTTCCCATTAAAAATCAGTGCCTCAGCATATCACACATGTTGTGCAAGTACATGTTATATGTAAGAATAAAAATTACATTAGAAATCTGTCACTGATCTCTAAGGAGGGCTGTTGCTACTATTTAATGAAGCAGAGAGAGAGCCCGACATGTGAGACACATGCTTCTTTTCATTTTATTGCTTCTTTTCTTTTCTTTTTTTTTCTTTTTTTTTTGGAGTCCTGTCAAGCATGCAGATAGTTGATAGACTCTCCCAGGCCGACAGACACTTTTCGGAAGAAACTTACTGTAGCATACAAGTAACACTGGCCTGTGACACAGCCAAATGATTGCTAAAATGGTATGAAAAGAGCTTTCAATTCCCTTTGACACCACTAGTATACCTGCATTTTTTAAAGTGCATTTTGGTAGTTATAAAAGGATTCACAATTGTGAGGATGTTGCAGGGCCAGACAGTCCATCTTCTGTTGTGCACAGGGTCAGTGAGTTGAGACCACTGACCAGCACCCATAAAGAATGACAGTGAACAGGTCCAGGCTCAGGGTACTGCAGACTGACGCTCCTAATGCATCCACTTCGGAGAGACATCCCCTTATTGCTAGCTTCACTTGTCGTGGAAACTCAAGGGTATATGCAAGATTATTCTCACTTTGATCTTGGCCCTCTCTGCTTGATTCTTTTCTCTCTGCTGAGACTTAAATTAAGTGGAAGTCAAGAGGGAGCTTTTATATTGACATGCTCTTCTGTAGATTCTGACCTAGAAAGAGACTGACTTCCTGTACACAGAGTTCCTGATTTGCAGGCTGGCTCCCTGTCATTTGAAGCTTGAGTCGCTTTTCTCTGATGAGCTGCAGTAGATAGTTTATTGTCGATGCAAATAGACCTCTGAATTTGGCAATGCAAATAATCCTCTGAAAACCTATTGTAAGGTAATATAATGTTAGTCGAAGTAAATTTTGTTTAAAATTATTAAATGTGATTATTATATAATTATTAACATTATTCAAGTAGATTCTTTTTACAGTGCATGATGATATAGGAGCATGTAATACAAAAGAAGATCATTTTACCAAGGAAAAAATGAATAAATTGAATGAAACTATTCATTTGTCTATAAACAACATGTGACTTCCTCTAAACATGTAATTCAAAAGAGTAATACAGCACTGTTCATAGAGTATTTGATTTAAAGACCTTTAAAAGTTTATTGTGTAGCAAAGACATGGTATCATGTATTGTTGAACTTAGGGACATGGCCCAACCATAAGTACAAATCGATCATTGCGGTTAATAATATCTGTTATACATATTGGATTTAATATATAGAGTATTGGTTAAGAGTTTATTAAGAATTAGGCTTGTGTGCACATGATGATATGCTTTTTTGTTCAGTGATGCCTGATAACTGGTCCTTTTGACTCTTTATGGTCACACAAGTTGGTGTGATTCTTACATGTAGACTTTGTTGCTTCTAAGCTAGATGGCCACTTATTTTCCTTCAAGTCTTTAAGGCCTCAGATGCTGTATTTTTTGATAGCCAGTTACCATCAGCTTTCTCACCTCTGTTGCTTATGCACACATTTGTCTTCATGATCCTGTCATGTTCAACTGGAGGACACTGGTGAACATCATGGAATTCCAATTTAATAGAACAAGTGTTCTTGCATTAAGAAAGTACTTGAGTGGAGGCCCAATGCCCATTTGTTGTCTTAATACTAACTCTATAACTATGTGCACATAGATCTATTTCCCCATCATCATATATTTACCTATGTGCACGTCTGTATTTAGACATCTATAAATGACTTTTGCCTCCCATTTCTTTCTTCTATTTCCTTTTAATTTCTTCTTGTCCCACTATAATACTCAGCCTTCATTTGTATTTCAGTAACTTCTCTCAGTTACATTTCCCTTGATCAATCCATACCAGACTGCTCACATTCTCCTTGTCACTGATTTTGGATCACTTGTTGTTTGCTTTTCCCTGAGTGGGTCAAAACCACCTCCTTTCTCTCACCTACTATGCTCCAATAGGCACCCAGAAGCATCAGTCTTGTTTTCGTCTCTGGACTGTTCATCTAGCCTATCTTATCAAGATAGATATGCAGAGATAATAATATACCTCAAAAGGAAGACATCAAGATCTGGTTATTGACCTCTAGAAGTGCCCTCCAGTTGAGTCCAATGGGATGCCATGCCCTGAACTCAAAGTTTATCTTTGGCATTCCTTCTGGACCTCCATGCTTTATTCTCCCCACTACTCTGCTGTAGGCCCTTAGTGTTTTGCTCAGTGTGGTGGGGTCAGATGGGTTGAAATCCCAACCTTGTGTCTCCAGTGTTGTCTCCCACAGGACCTTGGGTCAGCAAGGGACATCGTGTCTCATAGTGGGGTCTGCCATATGGTCCCCTCTTTGCCATAGTGGGATCTGCCATATGGTTCCCCTTTGCATTGGCTATTCTGAGTAGAGATGATCACAGAAGACAAATGTGTGCATAAGCAAATGTGGCGAAGAAAGCTGATGGTGCCTGACTATAGAAAGGTACAGCATCTATCATCTTAAGGGCTTGAAGATAAACATGTGGCCATCTAGCTCAGAAGCAACAAGCCCACATGGAAGAAGCACACTTGCTTGTGTGAACACAAGTGTAAAAGGATACAGGTATCACACTTCAAAAACTAAAAATTATATCGTTGTAAATGAGGTGGGTACAGATTGGGGACCCAAAGCCAATATATAGATATTGGAGCATCCACAAACGGAAGGATCATAGGGAGGAGACAAACCAATCACAGTGAAGGATAGAAATGATGAACCATACAACTTTCCTTTTGTTCTTGAATGCTCTCCCCTGCCCCCTGCCCAGGCTATCATGATACCAATTTTACCTTACAAATCTGGCTAGACCAGAGGATGTATACTGGTATAGACAGGAAACAGAAACTTGGTGAATCTAGGATAGATGATCCCTTCAGGACTAGTGGTGAAAGTGGCCATACTGGGAGGATGGAGGGAAGGTAGAGTAGAAAGGGGGAACTAACTATAAAGATTTGCATATAACCTCCTCCCTGCGGTATGCAAAACAGGGAAGTGGGTGATGGGAGACATGGGACAGTGTACAATATGACATAATAATAATAAGTTATAAATTTTCAAAGGTTCATGAGGGGATTTTGGGGTGGAAGGGGAAAATATGAGGAGCTGATACCAAGGGCTCAAGTAAAAAGCAAATATTTTAAGAATGATGAGAGCCGCTAATGTACAAATGGGCTTGACCCACAATGGTACTTGTATGAATTGTGATGAGTGGTAAAATTATTTTTAAAAAAGAATTAGGCTTGTAACTCTGTTCTGTTCATTACAAGTTGTGGTCCCCAGGGGATGACTGGAACTCTGGTTATTAAATGTCCTTGCTTTACAACTTTCTTTATTGCTTTCTTTCAAAGCTGGATGTTAAAGGTAGAATTGGGATTATGATAGTGGGCCGGTGGGGTGGGGGAGCATTTAAGAACTAGAGGAAAGCTGTGTTTTTTTATCCTTGCTATAGTGCATCCTGACTTGTTATTCTCCTGCAAAGGACCCTTCTGTAAGGGGATGTCCAGTTGCTCACAGATGGACTTTGGGTCTCCAATTTGCACTTAAAAAATAATAATCCAACTTCACATATGTGAGGTGTAGTCTTGACTCCCTGATAGCCATTGAAGTGGGAGAAGAAATGATGTAGGCAGTTTGGGGAACTTCACGTATAGAGATCCATCTTGTCTTCCAACACCACCCAATGCCATTGGAATCTTCCTGTACTGTAGGCGGCATTGAGAGTGGCACCTCTGCATCCCAGAAACTAATCATGTTTTTATCCCTTTTTGAATGAAAATTTTTTTCTGGTCATTTTGTAGTACTGATTTCATGCAATATTTGACCTTTCTCGATAGACACGTTTCATGCACAGAATGTCCTCCGGGATCATTCCTGGATGAGGGCGGCCCTGAGTCCTCACTGTTCCTTCTCTTCTCATTGTGTGCATGCACCAACGTTTGCCTGTTCCTTCTCTCCTGATGGGCAGTTGTTTCCATCTGCTCCCCATTGTGAATGATGCAAAGATCATCAGGATGCATAGACCTGTTCATCCCCATGTTGTCATTTTCTAGGAAATATATGAAGAGAACTTATTTCATTCCTCACAGTGCATTTTTTGTGTCACTGTATTTGACTTGTGCAAATGACTGGAAACTTTAGTTTTCCTTTTTTGGGGGGTGGGCATCACTGCCTGTGGTGGTCGTGGGCGCTACCCAGTGCCACTCCTGAGAGCCACTTCTGGATTTGAACCGCCAAGCCCGCGGGCTGCAGTTCCGCACTCAACCACTTACGCCACTGGGGCTCAGCCCTAGTTTTCCAATTCATAATATTTAGATAGTACTAGTTTGTGTTTATAGTATTATTTTGAAAATATAAATGCTTACTATATAAACAAAATGTGTTGCTATGTTTAATTTTACTCAACCAATTATCTGAACTCAGTTATGCATTCTTTAAAATAGTCTATCACTTCTTTTTATATGAACCACCACATATGTGATGGTTGTCACGAAATTAAATAGCTTTATTATTTTTGGTAGAAAATATTTTAAATGAAGTTTTAGGAGTGGAATCATAAGTAATAGTCTATGAGATTTTTGTTTTGCTACTTTATATGTTTGATTGTAATGCATTGTTTTTGCACGTGGATGTTTTTAGTTTCAAAGTTTGCTACCAAAAGTTAAATATATGCTTATATTTCTTCTTTAAAATATAAAGTATCCTTTATTTTCTGAGTTGAATACTGGCATTGCTAGTATTCATACCTGTTATCTTGATACAAATAAACCTTTAGAACTGAGGGTCTCACATCATTCTTATTTAAAAAAATAAAAGAAAGAAAGAAATTAAAAGAAAACAGTTCCATGGCCTCTCCCTTTCTCTAGGACACATTTGAAGTATTTTAGTAGAACAATTGAAAATACATTTCATTTTAGCCACAACTTATCATAACAGTGAGAGCTTACTGGAGTCCTTAGGTGTTATTGCTGTCTTTGAGTCACGCCTGACTCATCCTACTCCACGTTCAAGAGAACACATTATAACCCCATCCCCACAAGCAATTGCCATGTTTGAGCCCATTGTCACAGCCATGGTGGCAGTCCACTTGGTTGATGATCTGCTTTCTTATGGAGTCTCTGCTTTTCCAAGCATGGCCTGTGTCTCCAGAAACATGTCTCTCTTGCTACCATGTTCAAAGTCCGTGAGACAAAGTCTCACCATCTCAGTTTCTTGGACATTATTGCAAAATAGATTTCCTCATTCTTATTCATTCTATGGTAAATGAAAGAATCATCAACAAAACTATAATTCAAAGAGTACAATATGTCTCTAGTTTTCTTTATTTGTTATTCAATGAATTAAATATGTATTACCATTTTTTTATTTTTCAGAATCTCTGTTCTTCAATTTCATGTCACTATTGTATATCAAAAAGTGTTTCTTAACAGTATTTATGATAAAAACTTCACAAAATCAAGCTCTGTTGACAGAAACAAATATTAAATAATATAGATTAAATCTCTTTCACTAGCTACACAGGGTACAAAGCATATTATAGCCACAGGAAGTCTTGCCAAAGCAAAACACATTTGATAACAGATCTACTCAAGGTAATTTTTTAACAAGAAAATAACAATATTAGAAAATACATGTGTTGTGATTTCCATTTTGAACTATGGCATCTGAAAGATTTTAATCACTAGAGACACAAGAATTATTTTTGTCTTTACCTAAAATACTACATTTACTTCAAAGATAACTAAAATCACTGTGACTTTATTATCCTGGCAACATTCTGAATTGTATTTTAAGTTCCTATGTGTATGACTTCTTTAGGTCATTTAAAGAAGAGCCATGATATTTTTTCAACTATCACTCTGCATAGCCTAAGTAGAATGTATGCTGAGTATTGAAAATTGTGTGTGTGACATTCCCTCTCACTTGAGTAGGAACAAGATTTCATGGAATTCAATTTACTAGAACTTGCTCAAATAAGAATTAGGCTTTAGTTTTAAATGGTTTAATTGGTTAAAGTTATGTGATGATCCACATAACTCCTCAATTAATCACAACTTGATTGCAATTTTTTAAAAAAGGTATTCTCTATAAAGCTTATTTTAATAGAATGTAATCCAATTTTAGCTATTTGAACATAAACTTATTTATTTTATGGTATGGATGTTTGGGGGAAATGAAGTAAACAGATTCTTCATTGAACTGTAAAGAATGCCACTTAAACACACCTCCTTGTACCACTTTACCCAAAGGCGCCACCATTTCTTCTATGAGAAGTCACTAGCGAGGTCATGTTCCACAATAGCATAGTTAAGACATATCTCATAAGGAAAGCTACTGAGCTCAAAAACCACAATGTTACTTCTCCTGGTAGACTCCTACATGTATTATGTTTACTCCTAGCACACACATGGTAGACTGCCCCAGAAAAAAAAAATGGATAGCCCTATCTAGTCCTTATTCATCTAAAGAAACAATGACGTTCACCTACAGTTTGGACTATTGTAGTTATGATGTCCTTGCAGGGAAGCAGAGAGAAAATCTCTATTTCACTGACCTATTCCAAATCCATTCCTAATTTGTGATTGAGTGTCACAATATGTCATCTGAAATCACACAGCAAGAAAGTCCATGAAGTATATTCTTGCCCTCTCTAACCTCTCGTGTGGAGAAAGTTTTGCAGGAAGATGGTGAGATAGATGATGGATCCAATCTAAACTATTTACCACAAATCACATGTTGATTCACGCGCAGTATTATTTTTCATATCCTCACCCCTTTACCTTAAATATTCTCTCCTTTGTGCTTGATTCCCCAAATTCTCCCTGTTTTTATTCCCTGTCATCTATGCAGCAGGAGTCAATAGTGAGATATCTAACCTCATCCAAAGTAATTCTATGTAGCAAAAGGATAAAAAAGTAATGGGATGTTTCATCAAGTAGCCACATGCAAGGTGAAGCAATATTTCATACCAACATAGTCATACTTTAGGTGGCTTGTAATGTTAGACTTATTAATCAGCCACACTCCAACCTGCTTTGCTCAGCAATTCTACATTTTATATATTATTCTTATTTTCTTAAGAACAAAACAAAGCACTTTGAATAATTCTGTATCAAAGGTAAGGCATCCTGTAAATTGTGAATCCTCTGTCCTTTTCCTAATCCCGTGAAGTCACAGATTGCCTGCAAATTGAAGCAAACTGAACTACCTTTACCCAGGTTTTGCCTGGAAAAGAAAAGTCGCAAGTTTAAATTATAGCACAGTGTGCAAAAGCCCATATTGCTATTTCTGTCGTGGGACCTGTTTTATGGTGAACAGCACAGTTTCACTGGTGCACACACATCAATTCTTCCCTTATTGAAAGGTGATGCTGCAGTCCCGGAACCTCAGCATCCACTGCAGCTGATGATTGCTTTGGTCTCTGAGGCTTCATATTGCTGGTTAATTTACATGTGCTGTAAAGTCGTATGAGAAAAATCACCTGCTCATTAGTTCAGCACAAAGGAAATTTATAGGATCTGCAAACAGACTCTTCCTTCCCGTGTATTCACTTTCATCGCCCTTGCTAGTTAAATACCCATTCTGTATGACAAAGCTCTAATTAAGTGACATGCCTGCCAGTGCCATCTACAATATCATGACTCCAGCCCTGTATATTTCTAAATCAGAGGAGGAAAAAGCACCAAAAAACATGGGTATTGAACTTTGGATATTTAACTATGTTTTAATTCCCTTTGAAATGTCATTTTGTGGAGAGTAGGAAGAAAGGCAGAGAAGAACTATCCTTTGAAACAGAAAATCCTATTTAACAGATTAGATCTCAACTCCCTAGGATAAGATTTGGAATTAATTTAGCAAAGCCAGTTATGTACTTTTTGAAAACTGCGTTTATTTCTAGCCCCTCTACCTAATCTTGTAGTAATTGTATCTTAAATATTATAGAACAAATATAATAAACATCACATAAACTTTTGATGAGGTAATTTTTAAATAATAACATCGATAGCTAGGATATCAAGAACAATAAAATTCTTTCTGCTATTTCTTCTAAGTTGAGGAGTCTCTGAATAGTATAGTTAAGCACTTGGCTTACAGCCCAAAGGTGAACAAACTCAAATACATCCACCACCACCTTGAAAGACAGGCCTGATAATCTGCTCCTAAGAGGTCATACCCTTGAAAACCCCATGCAGCTGTTCTCTTCGGTACAGGTGTGTGTGTGTGTGTGTGTGTGTATGTTGGAGGGACCCAGCTAGCCAACATTTATACCTAAAACTGAATATCTCTTAAAATGCATCATCCTACTATAAAATTTAATAAAATGGTGTTAGATCTAGTATTAAGTATAGTTTAATATTTATTATTAAGTATTGATATGACGAACATATATTTTGGTGTAGATCAAATGAAAAGTTCTGAAGACCAAAATCAGTTTTTTAAAATTTGATTGCTGATAAGACAGCCAAGTGACATACGTTTTCTCTGACATAGCAGTTTGGGAACAAAAGAACACAGCTAATAATAATGGGCCAAGGTTAAAATATAATCCCAAACTAGTTTACTCATTTTTAGACATCAGGGCTTAAAAGTTTAGTTCTACCCATGAAATTAATTTTTCTGACTTGTAGATGCAAACCAACACTTATTTATTGAAAAAAACATCTCAGTACAGGCACATCCCAATATGATTATGCCCAAGATACTAGAATCAGCAAGGAATCCATGCTGCTTATCCTCTTTGAATATATAAGGTAATGTTGTGTAGATATACTAAAAAAAATAGTTAAATAAAATTAATAAGGTTTCATGCTGTGAAGAAGATGTAAAGGCTATGAGAAATGAGAGTGGCCTAGACACAGCCCAGGCCAGGCAGAAGGTGGAAGAAATCACGGAAGGCTCCTCTGGAACTGAGTCTGAATGACAATTATGTTACCAGAAAACAAAGTAGGAGTGAGGATGAGGATAGCTTCTAGTTATAGTGCTCATTGAAAGTGGAAATATCCTGTACATTAAGTGGGGTTGGAAGAATCAACTGTTCCAGGTTGGTCACTCAGATTACACACACACACACACACACACACACACACACACACACACATTTCCTCATCACCTACTGCCAAGCTGTGACTTCTTAAATGGCAGGAGTAGTATAACTTATGCTCAGTGTGGTTTCTGTCAATTTCTTGATCAGGAAGATTGTCTGCTAAGCCACTGATGATTTTTTTTCTCCAAAATTCCTTCAAAATCAGTACTATGTCTCTTGATTTCACAAAAATCTGATAAATTCTACATGGTGAGTAGGGAATTACTTTTACTCTGTCCTTTGAAGTATTCAGAATATCTAAGAATGCCTTCTGTAGCAAGTTGTCTGCAGATTTTATTCTGTTTCACTTAGATCTTGATTCTTTAGTCTGTGATAAACTAATCAGGCTTCTTAAGCTAACGGTTACACTTGGAGGGGTGGGGGGTTCGCTGAAAATCTGACATCAGTGAAAGGTTTCTGAATGTGCAATGAGCTAAAAATATTAATACCAAATTAAACTCTGAGTAAATCTAAGGGCAGGGGTGCTCACACTTTTTTTAGCATGCCAGCTACTTATAAAATGATCAAGTCAAAATAATCTACCAAGAACGCAAAACATGTATTTTTATTTATTTATTGCAGTTATTCATAAATGCATTGAGAATTCTTTATGTGTACAATGTATGCTTATGTACCTTGCATAATTGCATGAGTCCATATTGCACAACACAACTCAATTAATTATGCACATTTTTTCTTATGACCTGTGTGTTAGTCCGGGTAAACTAGAGGAACAGATTTCATAGACATACATATGGATATAAGGAAAGGGTTTATATGCAAGAGGAATGGGACATTAAGAAAACATCCCAACACAGTCCAGCCCAAAGTCATAAGTCCGATTTTAGCCCATATGCCTGATATCAGTCTATAATGTCTCCTTCCGACTCACAAAGTCACAAGCCAGTGGGTGCAGAATCCCGGCACTGGCACAGTTCTCCCCATGGCTCTTCGCTTCCAGGGCTCAACGTCCATCAACAGCATCGAGTAGTGGCAACTCTGAGCCAACAGGGCTCTCCACGTGGCTTCGCCAGCTTCAGAGGTCTGGGTCCATCAGGGTAAGGACTCCGGCTTCTCAGACACTGTCATCTTGTCTTATCCGTGATTCATTGTCTCTGAGACTAACTCCCCACAACCAGGGAGATAGCTTCTCATCTTCATGAGGGAAATATCGCAAGATTTCCCAGAAGTCTCAGAAGAAAGCCATGTCCACACAGAGGCCTCGTTGGCTGCTCAATGGCTATCTCCAGATTAACAGGCTAGACTACTCCACCCCTACATCTCAATCATGAAATTAACATAAGCACATGACCACCACAACCCGAGTTTACTCTGATGACTTGCACTGAGTGGAATGAGATAGGGATGTGTAATGCAGACAATAGCTGCAGACAGACAGCCTCAAGCAATCTTGTAAATGACCGTCAATCATGGTGGGATGGTCCTTGGACTTAATGATCTTTATGTGGCAAAAGGCTGACTCACATAAAAAATCAGAACAGGATAATGCAGTCAAGAGGGAGCACATTTTCTCATGCTTGGGTACATTCCCTCTGTAAGTTCCAGAACTGTTTATGCACTCTGGACTTCAGCTGAATGTCAGCTTGTAGTGTCAAAATCTTCCATTCAGTACGAAAGTGATATGTTTTTGTCATCTTACTTAGTCGAGACCACCCATTTATTTTAAAACCCTTTCTTACATTTAAGAGGAAAACATCTGCGTCTAAAAATCGGTGACCTCTTAGCTTGTTAGTTTTGCTGCACTTAGCGCAGTTGTTTGCACATGCGTGTGACATCTAAGATTGCATCTGATTGGCTGCACTGTATCTCAATTAAGTGACAGAATTGATGATAGACTTGTGTCTATTTATTTTCATGCCATGCGATCTACCCAGACTACATTTGTCATAAGTAGTAGAGCACGATCGACTTATTAAGCACCCCTAATCTCAAGTATTGCTTAGAGTGCTGGCTTGTATTATTTTTGGGTGGGGCCAAAGAGCTTGCAAGTAAAAAAAAAAAAGTCCTCCGAATGTATCTTTCTAACACGTGATACTTGTATAGGAGGTACCAACAGTTGCATCTTGAGCCCACTAATCTTTCAAAGATAAAAGGCTTGGGAAAATTATTAGTGTCCAAACAACCCCTCCCCACGACCTCTCACAAAACAAATGAATCTAGACTCCTAAACTTAAGTAAATAATTTGAGCTAAGATTCTGTATCTGTAAATGAGGCAGTGATTTATATTCATCCACTTGGCAGAGAAGATCTATGGCCATAGAGGGCCTTTGAGTGGAGTAAAGGGAAAATAAAGTATTCAGTGTTAATCTTCTCTTTCACTAGAACTCTCTCTGCTTTTCGCATCCCATGTTCCTAGCTAAAGACACTCAAGCCTCTTCAGTACTCCTTGGGCTCCGGCTAGGGTCAACTGACTTGCATAGCCAGCTTTCAGGACAGTATTAAGGCTATCCAACAGGGTTCCCATTTTTGTTCTTTTCCAGAAGATATATCTTTTACAATATTAACATCTAGGGCCTGCAAGGGGGTTTGCTTTAATTGTCAGATTAATCACTGGACTGGACACCTGGCCTTCTGTCTGACCTGTCAACCCCCTTCTCTTCATGGCTGTGTCCAGGTGCAGCGAATGAGTCATGTTCAGCATGAAAATGGAACTCATTTCTTACAGCTACTGGTTTCATAGCATGTCCAGATTAGTTGCTAAAGCCTGCACTCTGTTTAAGAAATGAATAATTCCACAGGGAAATTGTCACACTGAACCTAAGAAGTTTGAGAAAATTAACCTCTGGCATGTTTTTGGAGTATCATATGATTCCCTAAGAATTAAAAGGTTAAAAAAAAAGAATTAAAAGGTAGGCTGTGATACTCCTATATAAAGCATTTTCTTCCCTCTCGATTAACTGAGAGCAAACTCATTCATTTTATAGAGGAATTCCTTCATCCCCATAAAGATTCCCCAATAAAATGATTAATTTTTTTAAAAAGGGGGGGGAGGGGAAGGGGAGGGTTTTTTTTTAAAGGGGCTTTTATCAAGGGCTCAGGTGGAAAATATTGGGAAATGTATGTGGAAATATGTGTGCAAATGTGCTTGATACAAATGATGTACTGATTGTTGTAGTAGCTGTAAGAGCCCCCAATAAAATTAAAAAAAAAAAAAGATTAGATTTCAAAATATGTTCTGCACTGTCTGTGATAAATGTTGATTTTGTGTAAATTAAATAATGTCTATAAAAATTCTGGATGCTCTTCCTCTTAAAAATAATAAGGGTTCAGAATGAATCATCACTCTGTATGTTTCATGCATAAATCTTGGCTCTTATCATGACAATATACATATATATAGTTAGGATCAGTCAAATGTTTAACCATCAGTTAAAAAGTGTATAGAGTTTAAATATACTGTCACAAATTGCTAACCCTTCTTGAGGAAATGCCTTTACCTAATCACTCACTGTAAATTCATCTCTAACTTAAAGAAGATTGTTTTAAAAAGACAAAAAGAAGAAGAAAGCTGAGCTGGGCTATGGTGGAGGATGGAAGTGAAGGTGTGTAAGTCACTGATGAGCTAACCTACCCCATACCGAAACCAAGAGGAGCTGATTTTAGAAGCAGGTCCCCAAGCCCTCCCCAAAGATGTGCAGAGTGGGTTCAGACACCTAACCCTCTTTGGGGGCACGTAAACTTGTTCATCCTTTGAAGCATTCAGCCCCCTGAACTCACTGTGCTGAAGTGAGGTCCCACAGTATTGACTTTTGAGTAATTGTGACAGCCCGTGGTAGGGTAAAGCTTTTCCATGTGATCCTTAGTGTGCTAGTGAGCTTTCAAGAAGCAGTCCCTGTCTGCTGTTGAAGAAACGTTAGACTCATTCGAGGTTGGTGGCTCACACCCACCATTGCAGTGGAAAGACTGTTTGCTCCTGGAAAGGTTGCATCCACTGAAATCCCACAGAGTCCCTCGTTGTCAGAATTCTCTTGATGTCTACAGGTCTGATTGGAATATTAAAGGAGCAGATTTTTCACCCACAAAGTTGCTGGGTAAAGTCATGTATAAATGAAGGGTGGTTAGCAGTGCATGCCTAACAAGAATTGAGGCTATTATTTTCTGGGCTCAATGGTGTTTAATTATGCTACAGAGAAGTGGGAAATCATGATCGTGAAATTGACACAGCACCCTAGGGTCACCAAGAGTTGGGACCAGCTTAATGACACCTGGCCTGCACTCTGTTGCAGCTCTTCCTTTCAGCTACCTCTCTGATCCAGAAGACAGATAAACAACTTAGTGCCCACCCTGTCTATTCTTTTACTTTCCCGCTTCCCACCCTCTTTCACATTGAACTAGATTGAGCACTTCCTTCCCCTGCCAGCAAGCCTGCCTTTGCCCCTTTCCCATTTATTCCAAAACTGTAGTCCTGGTTCAGTACGGGCTAAAGGCAAGCTCAGCTGTGGAAAACTGCCGACCTCTCACCTGAAAAAAAGGTGAGGTTTTCTACTTTTGTACCTTTACCTTTTCATACACAGATGGGGGGGGGGCAATTCTATGTCGTCTTATACACATTGTGAGCTGAAATCTACCTGATGGCTCTGGGTTTTATCTCTCTCCCTCTCTCTCTCTCTCTCTCTCTTTCCCACCTTCCCTCCCTGTCCAGATCTGCTTACAAGTGCTCATATGTTATTGAAGTTGGGAGGACGCCACATTCCTCTTCATACTCTTCAGCTTGTCAGATTATTTGCCTAGAAGACAGATTCAATAAAATTGTTTCTTGCTCATACTCTATCACTTTTTGTAAATAATAAATTTTGGGGGGGCTCATACAGCTCTTTTCATAATACATTCATACATCCATTGTGTCAAACACATTTGTACAATTGTTCTCATCATCATTTTCTTTTTTTGTTTGTTTGTTTATTTGTTTTGGGCATCACTGCCTCTGGTGGTCGTGGGCGCTACCCAGTGCTGCGCCTGAGAGCCGCCGCTCATCATAATTTTTAAAACGTTTGCTTTCTACTTGAGTCTGAGGTATCAGATCCTTATTTTCCCATGCCTCCCTCATGGAACCTTGATAATTTATCTATTACTATTTTGTCATGTCCACTTTTCTTTTATACATATCCCAGGAAGGGCGTATAGATATGTAGGTCATTGTGATATGTGCCCCATCTCCCCCCAGCTTCCCCTTCTCCTCTTGAGAACAATACTCTCATTATTGGACTTGAGGGATTTATCTGTCCTGGATTCCCTGTGTTTCTAGCTCTTATCTGTATCTGTGTGCATGCTATGGTCTATCTGGATTCATAAGGTAGAATTGGAATCATCATAGTGTGTATGGAGGAGTATGAAAGAACTGGAGGAAAATTGTGTGTTCCATTGGTGCTATATGGCACCCTGACTGGTTCGTCTCTTTCTTGAGACTCTTCTGTAAGGGGATGTCCAATTGTCTACAGATGGGCCACGGGTCTCCACTCTGCACGTCTCATTCACATTGATAAGATTTTTTGTTCTGTGGTCTTTGATGTCTGATACCTGATCCCATCAATACTTCATGATCACACGGGTTGGAGTACTTCTTCCATGTGGGCTTTGTTGCTTCTCATCTATGTGGCCCGCTTATTTGTCTTTGAGCCTGTAAGAACCTAGACTCTCTATATTTTGATAACTGGGTACCACCAGCTTTCTTCACCACATTTGCTCATGCACCCATTTTGCCTTTAGCTATTGTGACCAGAAGGTGAGCATCATGGAATGCTGGGTGTTCTTGTGTTGAGGGAGTACTTGAGTAGAGACCTAATGTCTGTTTGCTACCTTAGTACTTAATCTTTAAATATATGTACATAGATTGATTTCCCCATCATCATCAATAAATATATTTGCATATGTACATACCTGTATTTAGATCTCTATAAATGCCCTGTGCCTCTTATTTCTAGCCTCTGTTTCCTTTTACTTTCCTCTTATCCCATTATAGTTTTCAATCTTCATTTGGGTTTCAGCAATTCCTCTTGGTTACATTGCCCTGATCAAACTCTATCAGACTTTCCACACTCTCCTCACCATCAATTTTAGACTCCTTGTTCCCTTGTCACTTTGTCACCACCCACTTCCTTTTCCCTATGTCCCCCTCTTCCATATCCCCTGGAACCACCAGTCCAGTTGTTTTCTCCTCAGGATCATTTATCCTGCCTATCCTATCTAGGTAGACACCTGCAGAGATAATAATATGCATAAAAAACAAGACAGAGCAAAAAAAAAGCAAAAAAAGAAGACAACAGCAAAAACCAAGGGCAAAAAACACACCAATAAATAGTTCACCGTCTGTTTGTCTACATCTAGGCATCATGGAATGTCTGCTAGTTTGTATTTTTTCCATCTTCTCTTGACACTGCATCACTCAATATTTTATCCATAGAATCTTTAAACTTGGAAACTGGAAGGATAAAATGTATCTTTAGTTCTTTTCATTTAATATATGATACACATGCTTTTTTCTTTCTTTCTTTCTTACTCTCTTTATTGTTTTGTTCTCTAACTCTGGTTCTTTACAGATTCTTTTCATGATATTTGAGTTTGTATTCTTGGGTTCTTCTTTGAACATTTCTGGTCCACTTTTTGGCTTCAGGATTCCTTCCATACGCTTTAGCTTCTCTTCTGCATATGTTGGAGGGAAATTTGAATGCCCCAGCACAGCATAACAGGCTCGGATGTTGTTTCTGTTACAGTGTCATCTGCTAATGCAGTGCTTTCAAAGAGATGCAATTTTATTTCATTTTTTAATTCCAAGAGGCAATTGTATTCCCTACACAAAATTCTGAAGATATTTTTGGTTGTCAAAGGTAACCTTCCAGAATGCTGAGAAATACTTGGCCACCACCGATGATTTGATCTCTCATAGTGTTTCTTTCTCCTCAAAAGACTCATCCCGGTTATCAAGTGCATGCTTAGCTCATGTTCCCTCCTCACTGAAAATCTTTATGTCCCAAAAGAAAAACAATTCATTGTCACTAGTGCATTCTCAACGGTAGTAGAAAACAACCATTAACAAGTGAATTATAACATTAATAGCACTTCATTCAACAAGCTTTTAATAATTATTTGCCTCTCAAATCAATTGCCTTGTGAATTTGATCTTAAGTGTCCATATATTACTACTCCTATATACTTCATGTCTTTTGGTGCAAGTTAATTAAACATTTACCTACCCTTCCATATGCTGTGATATCCTTATATACATTAGTCTTTAGCATAGGCATTCTCCTTGCAGGCACTCAGAGAATCCATGACTATGCATTTCAAAAAGCGACTCAGATGATGGTGATCAATAGACATGTTTAAAGGAGAGATTTAGCTAATCCTGAG
>PVJH01013805.1:0-59437 GCA_004026705.1 Nesogale talazaci
AAGTGTCCACTTTGGGGTGGAAGCAGGGGCAGAGGAACTTCACTGTGGGAGATTGTAAGAGTAGCCACTGGGGAACTCCAGGGAGAGCTTGCACCTCTCCTCTTCATAGATGGTACCAGCTGCTCCGTGGATGGTCCCGACCCACTTGAGAAGGCTGTCAGAGATTCCTTAATCGCCAGACATCATGAGAGTCTTCAGTTGCTGTTGTAACCTCTTGCCCACGGAACCCCACGCTGCACCCCGTTGGGCTCGGCCCCTTTTCCAGCGGGCCACAACACTGGTTGTGGCTGGGTCGCGCTTTGGGGGAGGCCATTCGCTCGGTGCTGGCAGACGGGGGTCTCAGAAGGCTTGCCGGTAATTGCCATTTTTTATGATTTTAATTGGAACTAAGTTGAATCTAAAGATCACCGTGGAGAGAATGAACTTTAAAAAAAAATAATTTTATTGGGGGCTCTTACAGATACTACAACATTCAGTACATCATTTGTATCAAGCACATTTGCACCCATTTCCAAACATTTTCCACTTGAGCCCTTGGTACAATCTCCTTTAAAAAAAAAAAAAAAGCCCTCCTTTCCCCTCCCCCCCTTTTTTAAAATGAATCATTTTATTGGGGGGCCCATACAACTCCCATCACAATCCATACCAACATCAATTGTATGCAGGCCACTTTTACACACCCATTGCCATTATCACTCTCAAAACATCCTCCCCCCAGGCCCCCAGTATCAGCTCCCTATATTTCCCTTCCTCCCCTCACCCTTCCTCTTGAACCCTTAGTAATTTACAAATTGTTATTTTTTCATACTGCACACTGTACAACGTGTCCCAACACTCGCTTCCCTGTTGTCCGTGTCACAGAGAGGAGGCTATGTATAGATCCCTGAAGTTGGTTCTCCCTTTCTATTCCTCCATCCCTCCACCCTCCTGGTATTACCACTCCTATTACTAGTCTTGATGGATCCTAAGTTTCCCATGTTTCCAACTTCACTGTACATCTCCTGGTCTAGCTGGATTTATGTGGTAGAATTGGGGTCATGATAGTGGGTGGGAAGCAGCACGGGAACTAGAGGAAGGTTGCATATTTCATTGCTGCTACCCTGTATCTTAACGGGCTCATCTCCTCCTTGTAACCCCTTTGCAAGAGGATGTCTGTCACCTCACCTTTTGATGGGCTTTTTAAAGACATTTCCTATGCCTTTGCTTATGGAGGTTTTACAAAACAGCACTGTTTTGTAGATTCCAGTATTTATGCATTGTTTAGCTATCCCTAATATTTAATACATCATATTTTTAACTTTTAAATCATTTTAATCCAATTGTTTGTAACTAATATATAGAATTATAATAGGTTATTATGATTACTATTTTACTTTTTTGTATTGTGAATCGGGCAAATCAATTTTCCACTCAGCAATTTATACACATTTTGTTCTCTCTTGTTGATGGCCCTCCGCACAATGTCACATCACTGACTCAGCTTCTGCCCTGTGTTTCCCATGTTCAGTCCTCCTTTTCTCCTAACTGTTCTGAGCTCTGTCTTTGGGCAATTGCTGCCCTTTGGGTCTCCAACTGGGGTCTTAAAGCTCATGAGATAGCAGCTCCCCAAAGTGGGATGTGGAACATTGTCTTTGTGAACAGTGCCATGTCACTTGGCCTGGGTGTCCCCTGAAACCGGGGTTCTCAACCTCCAGGACTCATGATTCATTCCCTCAAGGTAGTTCAACTCAATTCAACTCATGGCCATGAGTAGGGACTCTGTGGGACAGGATAGAACGCACCTTGTGCATTTCCAAGACAAGCTGTTGACAGGAATAGAAAGCCCTGTCTTTCTCTCTTGGAGTGGCTGGTGTTTTCAAACTGCTAACCTTGAGGTTCACAGCCCATTGCACTGATTACACTATGTCAGCAGGGCTTCTTCAGAGTGGTTGCTTATGGCTAAAAATATTCATAATGTTTCACCCACTTTGCTCCACCACTCCGCTGGAGAATCAGTAACATCCGGGAGAAGGGCTTCATGCCTGATAAAGTGGAGGGCGGTGAAGAGAAGAAGGCCTTGGACGAGGCTTCTCATCAGTTGACATTTCACCTTTTTTTAAAATGAAAAAACCCCCTCTTACACTTGAGTTTTTTCCATAGCGCTGTCCACGTACTCTGTGTGCAGCATGACAACCGTTTCAGTGGCATTTTTTCCCAAACGGGAAACAAAATTCCACAGCCACCCATTGTTCTCTTATATCAGCCATCACCAAAAACAAGGTTTGAGCCAAACTGCTTTCACACAGACACCAAATTCACTGTGACCAGAGAGACCCTTCCTAGGAGACACCATTGGGTACACTAACTCAGAGCGAGTTGCTGGATGTTCGCCTATTGAGGAAAAGGTGTCCTATATCTGTTCTGGAGTTGTCTCACTCTCCCTTCTCCACCTGTTCAACCTGCATGCCTATCCATGCATCTGCTTATAGACCACCATTGGGGCAGGGTCATACATGGAACAGGATTTTCCTCTGTTGCCTTCAACTCTTACATTCCTCCTTGTGGCAGTCATGTGCTTATGTTAATTTTATGATTGAAATGTAAGGGTGGAGTCTAGCCTGTTAATCTGGAGATAGCCATTGAGTAGCCGATGAGGCCTCTATGTGGGTATGGCTTTCTCTTGAGACTTCTGGGAAATCTCGCGATATTTCCCTCGTGAAGATGAGAAGCTATCTTCCCCAGTTATTGGGAGTTAGTCTCAGAGGCAATGAGTCATGGAAAAGACAAGATGGCAGCGTCCGAGAAGCTGGAGGAGTCAGCAGAGAGACCACAAAGCTTTGCCCTGATGGAGCCAGACCTCTGAAGCTGGAGTGGCATGCTTTTGATGGACCCTGAGCCCTGAAAACAAAGAGCCATGGGGAGACCCCTGCCAGCACCAGAATTCTGCACCCACTGACCTGTGACTTCGTGAGTCGGAAGGAGACTTTGTAGACTGATTTCGGGCATATGGGTTAATATCGGACTTATGACTTTGTACTGGACTGGATTGGGATGCCTTCTTAGTGTCACATTCCTTTTGTATACAAACCCTTTCCTTATATCCACATGTGTGTCTATGAAATTTGTTCCTCTAGTCTACCCAGACTAACACACTCCTTTTGTCTTCTTCCACCACCCTCATATTTTGCTTGCCCCCCTCTTACTGTATATTGCCTTCCCTTTCATTCAATTAATGCGTGGCTACCTTCTAGGTAGTCATTTGCCCTCTCTTCCCCTCTGAGCCCTAGTAACTCTCAAGGACTGTTACTTGAGTGTGGAAACCTTTTCACGACTGTATCAAAGTGGTTCCGTATATTGTTTGTCCCTTTTGGTTGACTGATTTCACTGGTCATACTGCCCTGCAGATTTATGTGTTATGCTATTTTTTTTTTATAGGCATCACTGCCCTGGTGGTGGGTAGGAGGCCCAGCCTTTGCTCCTGGGAGCTGGAATCGAACCTCCATCCCAGTGGGTCGCAGTCCCGCGCACAACCACTACGCCACCGGGGCTCAGCCCTATTTTTTTTTTTTTACAGATTCATCGTGCTATTTTAACGTTGTTCATATTCAACTGCAAATATGGTCATTATGAAGTGTCCCCAAGTCCATTCCAACTCAGAGTAGCCCCACAGACAACAGAATGTAACAATCCTGCGCCTATGCTGGCCCCCCGTGGGACAGACGTCTGATCTCATTGTCAGTCCATCTTCCCGCCAGGCCTTCCTCTTTTTTGTGGCTCCTTAACTTTCTCGAGCATGCTGTCTTCTCCAGGGACTGGTCTTTCCTGACAACACCTCCAAAGTAAATGAGGCGGAGTCTTGCCGTCCTTACCTCTAATCAGGAGGCGTTCTGTTGGGAGTTTTCCCACAGGTTCCTTGCGATTCTTTCACATTGCACGGTGATGTTGCCGCTGGGTACCGTCGAGCCATTTCAAACGGCTCTCTTTGAAACCAGGTTCAAACCGTGTGACACAAAATGATGCGTTCCTCACTTGCGGGGAGCATTCTGGCCATACTTCTTCCAAGACAGATGTGTTTATCCTTTTGGCAGTCAAGGGGCTACCAATATCCTTTGCTACCACCAGAATCCAAGCACATCAATTCTCTTTCCGTCTTCCTTATTCAACGTCCAATTGTCACATGCAATTGAAAGGCCCCTGGCCTGAGTCAGGAACACCTTAGTTCTCAAAGTGACATCCTGGTTTTTCTTTCTTTTTTTTGGGGGGGGGGCATCACTGCCCTCTGGTGGTGGGAGTAGGAGGTCCAACCTTTGCTCCTGTGGAGCTGGAATCGAACCTCCATCCCAGTGGGCCGCAGTCCCGCGTACAACCACGACGCCCCCCGGGTCTCAGCCCAACATCTTTGCTTTTGAGCATGTTCAAGAGGCCTGGTGCTGGAGAGTCAGTCAAGGCAGTGTGTCGTTTGACCTCAGGCACAGCTGCTACCGTGAGCATTGATTGTGGATCCAAGCCAGCTAAAATTCTTGACAGCACCCATCTTTTCTCTGCTTAGCGGTTTCCTCTTGGTCAGTTGTGAGGACTCTTCTTTACATTGCGCTGCAATCCATTCTCAAGGCTGTGATCTTTGGGTGAGTATCTACTTATTAACTTTTTATTGTAAACTGGGTGAAGATTTATACAGCAAGTCAGTTTTCCATTCAACAATTCATATATACATGGCTTCATTTCAATGATTATAATCCCTACCATATCACATCACTAGTACCATTTGTGGCAGTCATGTATTCGTGATGCCAATTTCGTGATTGGGAAGTAGGGGTGGAGTCTGGTCTGTTAATCTGGAGATAGCTCCTGAGTAGCCAATGAGGCCTCTGTGTGGGCATGGCTTTCTTCTGAGACTTCTGGGAAATCTCGCAACGTTTCTCTCGTGGAGAAGAAAGGCCATCTCCCCAATTGTTGGGAGTCAGTCTCCAAGACAATGAGCAAGACAAGAAGGCAGCGTCTGATGAGCTAGAAAAGCCAGAGGAGAAGTCACACAGCCTTACCCTGATGGAACCAGACTTCTGCAGCTGGAGAAGCCACGTGGAGACCCTTGCCAGTGCTGAGTTGCTTCTACCACCACTGGATGCTGTTGATGGACCCTGAGCCCTGGAAGTGAGGAACCATGGGGAGAGCCCTGCCAGCGCCGGGATTCTGCACCCACTGACCTGTGACTTCGTGAGTCGAAAGGAGACTTTATAGACTGGTATTTGGCATATGGGCTAATATTGGACTTATGACTTTGAACTGGACTGGGTTGGGAAGCTTTCTCAATGTTCCATTCTTTTGTATATAAACCTTACCCTTATATCCATATGTGTGTATATTAATTTTTTCTCTAGTCTTCCCGGAATAACACACCATTTCCTCCCTCTTTTCCCATTCCTCCTGCTTTCCTGATCGGTTTGACTTTGTCTTGGGTAAATGCTGTCTTTGTGGACTCAAATAGTTGTTTATTCTAAGATGTTCTCTCCTTAGAGACCTCATGTTTGGCTGAAGTCCAGTTGGGATATGAGTTCAGCACTAAATTTCACAGGTGACTAAAGACCAAAGCTTCATGGTCAGATCAATGTGTCGGACCAATGTGCATGCTCTTTTTTTTTTCTTAAGAGATTTTGAGGATTTTTCCCAACAGTTTTATTGGCATATAATTCACATAAAAAAATTCAAAAGTTCAAGCACTTCAAGAAGAGATGCACAATCATCACCACAATCAGTTTTAAAATATTTTCTTCATTCTTGTTTTCATGGTTATTAACTCCCTAAGGCCTACCAACCTCTCCCACCATACCCCCAAGGGACCATGAATCCAGTCACTATCTCTATAGATTTACCTATCCTGAATTTCACATACAGAAGAGCATTAAAAAGCAAGCTAAACTAACAAGAAAAACAAAGTAAATCAGATTTAAAACCTCATTCAAAAAGAAAGCAGAAAGCAATAAAATAGAATAAATTTAAATAGATCATAAGGGAGATCAAATGATAGGGTATTAAATTTTAACCTAACTGCACTTGCAACATCCACTTTCCAATGCATTCTGCATTGTAGCAAGTCTATTCACATCCCTATCCATAATCAGAGGGAATTCTCCAGGAGCTTAATCTACTTGCATTTACCCTTCACTTTTTTTAAAAAACTGAAGCAGTTGTGAAATGGGTCAAACGAGATTAAATGCTAAGATATTACATTTTGACCTAACTACATATGCTATAATTTACTTTACAATGTTTAATAACAGGGCTAGCCATATCTCTTAATCCAGGTGTAGGATCTGCAAATGGATTTTGGGCTTCTATTCTCATCCATATCATTCTGCAAACTCAGCATTTGGAATTTAAGCTGTGATGTCATTTCCTTCTTTAAACTTGGATTATATTACTGTTATTTACAATCCCTGCACCACACAGGCTGGCATGCTCCTTCCATTGGGACTTAACTCCTGCCCCACTTAGAGGCTGCTTGTTTGAAAACAAGCCTTTAAGACCCCAGACGCTATTGTTGCTGACAGGCGGGCATCATCTAGTTTCTTCACCACACTTTGCTATAACAACCATGTCTTCACGAGGGCAAATATCCAGCAGAACCATGTCATAAGAACAAATTGTTCTCAGATTAGAGCTACAATTAAGTGCAAGCTCAAAATCCATTTGTGCTTCTGTGGTTTATCCATGTCTCTGCTTCACCCTAGACATATCATTGTTGTTTTATGTGAGGGATCATGATTAATCATCTTCCTGGGGCCTCAATTCCACTGCCATCAAGTCAATGCTGACTTACAGTGGCCCGAGAGGACAGAGAAGAATGGTCCCTGGGAGTCCCTAAGTCTATGAATAATTATAGGAGTAGAGAGTCTTATCCTTTCCCCTTTGGATTTGGCTGGTGATTTTGAACTGCTGAGCTTGCAGTTAGTCACCACTTTGAAAGTGCCCTTAGTTTAACCAGTGGTATAGAATTTAAAACACTGATGAGAAAAGGAATTATGTAAGTACTGGCCAGCTACAAACTGCATTACACGAATTGTTAAATTTCACAAATTAAACTCTTTTTTCCCCAATCATTCTACTGGGGACTCCTACAACTCTTAGCACAATCCATCCATACATCCGTTGCAAAGCACATTTGTACCTTTGATGCCATCATCATTCTCAAGACACATTCTTTCCACTTAAGCCCCTGGTATTGGCTCCTGCTTTTTCCATCCCTCCCCACTCCCTTCTCCCACATGGACCCTTGATAACTTATAAGCTATTATAATCTGGTAATGACTGGACACTATTTACACTAACAATGGGAGTTGATGTTATGGCAGATCTTCCAATAATATTCACTCACAGTCACAGAGCCACACCAATCAGATTAATACATGTCATAAAGGAGAAGGGAGGGCATTAAGATAGTGGGTCATTCTGGATCATCATTCACTGGGCACCCTCAAGACAAGAGATTTTAAATAAAGGCCACCAGTTCTATGCTCTTGGGCTGGTTGTCATCTGCTGCTTCTTACACTAGGGCATTTCAGCCTTAAGTCTAATGCATTTGAAGTGAAACCCAGTTCACTTAGTGAGGTTTCCAAATCAAGTTCTTGGCATGGCAGTGAACCTCAAAATGATTTTGAATTTTGTGTTAGTCGGGTACATCAGAGAAACAAATCCACAGAACTTCATATATAAGAGAGTTTTATATAAAGGATAAATGCACATCAAGAAAACATCCCAACCCAGTGCTGCCCAAGCCCATAAGTCCAATGTTAACCCATATGTCTGACACCAATCCACAAAGTCCTCTTCCTTCTCATAAAGCACAAGCAATGATGCCGACTGCAGGAGAAAAGCAGAATCAGTGAGCATGTTGATGCTGGCAGAGATCTCCACACAGCTTCTCCAGCACCCAGGGCTGTATTGGGGGTAGATCCATGCAACTTCTCCTCAGGGATGTCTTGTAGGAAGTGAACCTTGCCAGCTGAAGCAGGGAACTGGCTAAGGCAGCTGCACCCTGGTCTGACCATCAGAGAGCAAGAGATGAGAACTAGAAAGAAGAGGCTTACCAAGTCATTTATCTCTCTGCCCTTCAATTAACCCTAGGTTTAATCATCTATCGGCCACATTGGCATAATGAATGTAAACTATCTCAAATTTCATCCAACATTTTCCCCCTCTCTCCATGGCATTCTAATCTGGCCCCTTTCAGAGCAGTTGGTCTTGGTAGACAGGCACTATTTAGTTTTTCCAGTCTCAGGGTGATGGAGGCTAATGTCTATATTTTCAGTTAGTCCATTGAATTAATTGCTTTCATGCCGCTTCAATTTTCTTCTTTGTGTCTTTCTTCTGGATATGGAGAGACCAACAGTTGCACCTTGACTGTGCAGAAACTTTTAAGACCCCCAGTCATTTCTCACCAAAATGGGAAGTATTGTCTTGTGGACTATGTTACACCAATTGGCCTTAGTATCTCTCAAGTCTATGGTTCTGAGATATAGGTGTTTGGCTATGTCTAAGACATTTTCATAACTTCATATAATTAGTTTTGTAGACTGATCTTTATTTTTTAATCATTTTATTACATTTATCACAACCCATACATTGTATACTGATCTTATATCCTATGGTCTTGCTAGGCATATCTACTAGTTCATGTTGGTTGTAGTTATTTGTTTATTATAGACTATAGCACATATAGCATGTGTGAAAGCATGGACAAAGCATATACACAGTTGCATAACTCAAATCAGTTTTAGAAAGCAAATTCCCAGGCGATCCCCCCTCAGACCAATAAATAATCCTGACAGTATGCCAGACTCTCCTCCCCATGTATGTGACCCTTTCTTTTCTCCAGGCATCTTTCTTTTTTTGGGGGGGGCATCACTGCCCTCTGGTGGTCGTGGGTGCTACCCAGTATTGCTCCCAGAGAGCAGCTGGATTTGAGTCACCAAGCCAATGGGCCGCAGTCCTGCACTCAACCAGTAGGCCACCAGGGCTCAGCCCCCACTGGGGCTCAACTCCCAGGCCTCCATCTTTCTCCTCTGTCCTCCCCTCAGCCTCTCCTTGCCCTTTAAAGTTTTGGTGTGAAACTTGTTTTTCTTACCTTTTGAGATTTATCATAGTGGTCTCATTCAGGTCTTGAGACTCATTCGTAACTGAATACAGTTGATTTTTTATTTTCATACTAACCTTTTAGGCTCTGGTTTTGCTAAACATATTAATTCAAGTGGTTGTCTTGTGTTGTTTTTAATTCTTTAGTGTTTTCTATACACACATGGTGACAGCATCTAAGAATAAAGACTGCTTCTTTCCAATCTGTGCATTGTTTTCTTTTCTGTCTTTCTTACACTTCATTTTAATATTGCATGATAGTAAAAGCCATTGTCTTTGCTATGTGTAAAGGCATATTTTCATTTCTTTGTCTTGTTCACCATCTTACAGGAAAAACATTGTCTTCTGATATTAAATATGTTATTGACTTTCAGTATTTTGTAGATGCTCTTTATCATGTTGAGGACTTTTTCTTCACTCCTACTTTTCATGATGAGTGAGTGTTAAATCCTGGCAACTGCTTTTCTCCATCTATTGACTTTATCTTGTTTCTTTGTCTTTATTCTGTCAGTATGGCAAGTTGCATCAATTACTTTTATATCTT
The DNA here is from genome assembly GCA_004026705.1 of Nesogale talazaci. Classification (NCBI taxonomy): domain Eukaryota; kingdom Metazoa; phylum Chordata; class Mammalia; order Afrosoricida; family Tenrecidae; genus Nesogale; species Nesogale talazaci. The sequence goes on from PVJH01013805.1 coordinate 9,653, forward strand.
GAACAAATGTTTTACTCCTGGAATAGTCTTTTCCTGCACTGAACCAGTAGACATAATGTATTATTCTTTCTATGTACTGTTGGATTTAACTCTCTAAAATTGTAAGGATTTTTGCATATATGTATATGAGCTATATGAGTCTATAGTTTTCTTACATTGGACTTATTAAAAAGAGTTGAGAAATCTTCCTTTCTCTTCTATTTTCTAGAATTGGAATGATTTCTTACTCAAATGCATCTGAAATTCAATGTATTTTCATGAACTTTAGAAACAATCATTCTAATCATTTGCTGAAATTTATAAGGCATTATTAATAAAAGCATTTGCTCCTGAAGTGGCTTTTTAAGATCTTTATTAACTATAGGCTAAAATTTCTTAATAGATACAGGTTGTCTATTTCTTCTTGAGTAAGCCTTAGAGGTTTTTGTCTTATGAAGGGCTTTCCCATTGTATCGAAGTTGCGTAATTAATTGGTATAGAAGTTATCCATATCCCCTTCCCTTTGTCATGCAGGGATGCAAGGATGAGTCCTTTTTTGTCCTGCTATCAATCGGTGATCTGTGTCCTCATGTTTCTTGAGCACGCTAATGTAAAAGACCCATAGCTGCTTTCAGAGCTCGGGGTGTCATTGTCATGTCTTTGTCTATTGTCCATTAGCAATCTTGGCATCTAGTGGTTGATATTTCTCCTGGCTATGGAATATAAAAGGAGTCCACAGGACCCTTCCAAAGAGCCTGTAGACTTCCCTCTGTATATCTCTCTCCTTTCTAGCATTCTGCCCCCATCAAGGAAGCCTCCAAAACTTGCCGAGCTGCCACCTCTTTGTCTACAGTGCAGGGGAAGAACTAGACTGTTCCCACCTCTGTGCCATTGCTGGAAACGGCCTCTGAGAACTCATCTGCCTCCTCCCTCTTCGTTTAGAGAGCATCGCCCTTTGCTGCCTGCATTCCAGGAGCAGGAAAAGAGCTCTCTCTCGGGCATTTTGTCCGTGTTTCTGGTTCTTTATGAGCCATTGTCATTGAGGCACGGCACCTCCAACTTGCGGTGACCCACCCACGAGCATCGGGGTAGCTCCGTGCTCCGGAGGGCATGCCTCGCCTGATTTTGCATAAACAGGCAGCAAGCTGAGGCGCGTCTGGGCAGACTCAAGGCAGACTTCAACCTTTTGATTAGCATTGCACATGTGAATGGCTGTTAGGGGTGGGAGGGTGATGCATTTACTCTTCCATAGGAGGAGCCCTGGTGGGGTGGTCAAACCTTGGGCTGCAAGGTCAGCAGTTTGAAGCCACCAGCCGGTCTGTGGGAAAAAAATGGGGCTTTGACTGCTGGGCAGAGTTAGTCTCAGAAATCCACAGGAGTCGTTCTGCCCTGTCCTCCACAGTCACTACAAGCCAGAATGGACTCGGTGAGTGTGTTTTTGGACTTTGAGAGTGTTTTTGTCTTGTTTATTTTATTTAAATGCCCCCTTCCAGAGGAAGTACATATGGTTCACTTCTACTGTGTACCAAACCGTGGCGGCCCCTTTCAGGAAAAGCCGGCTTTTTGCTTTGTTTTATGGAAAACTGCTTTCCCTTGAAAGAATAATTAATAAGCCAGCAATCGTTATTTAGATGTGGGCATTTGGGAGACATTTTCTAGCAAGTGAACCCTACCCTTTAGGAAACAAATTGATGTTGTCAGCGATCAAATTTCTTTCTTTCTTTCTTTTTCACTGTGGAGTTTACATTTTATTTTACCTTCTTGAATAATCAATTATCTCTGCATTATTTATTTATTTATTTTAAAATCATTTTACTGAGGGCTGGTACAACTCTCATCACAAACCATACACCCTGGGCTGAGCCCCGGTAGCATAGTGGTTGTGCGCAGGACTGCGGCCCACTGGGACGGAGGTTCAGTGAGGCTGGGCCTCCTACTCCCACCACCGGAGAGCAGTGATGCCCCCCAAAAAAATTAAAAAAAAAAACAACCATACACCCATCCATTGTATCAAGCACATTTTACATTTATTGCCCTCATCATTCTCAAAACACTTGCTTTCTACTTGAGCCCTTGCTATCAGTTCATTTTCCCTCTCCCTCTCTGCTCTCCCTCCTTCATGAACCCTGGATAGTTTATAAGTTATTATTATTTTGTCATGCCTTACCTTGTGATCAAATTTCAAGTGAAAACTAGCATCTCAGAAAGTCATGTAGGTCACTGAAAGATTGATATCATCCAAATAATTAAAAGACTTTTCTTGGGCTGAGCCCCTGTGGCGTAGTGGTTGTGAGCGGGACTGCGGCCCACTGGGATGGAGGTTCAATTCCAGCAGTGGGGCTGGGCCTCCTACTCCCACCACCGGAGAGCAGTGATGCCAAAAAAACAAAACAAAACAAAAAAAAACCTTTTCTTATGAGATGGAGGGAGTGTGTGAATGAATATGACTTTTTAAAATATTGTGAGATGGAATGTGTGAACATTTGAAAGATCTGGATGAGAGAGTGACCTATTAGTATTTTCCAAATGACCAAAGCATGATGCTATTAAATCATGCACGAGGGGCCATAGTTCAAGATAGACCAGTGGGTTTTGCTGCTGCTGAGTTTGAGTCTTATTGATAAGGTCTTAGATTCCACACTACACCTAACTTTTAAAAACCTAGGATCACGTGCTTTTCCAATGAGCTCACCTCATACTGAACCAAACTAATTGATTACAATAGATTGAATGCAGAGACAGACCAAAAAAAAAAAAAAAAGAATTCACTTTTCTTCTTTCAAACCATGGGCGTTTGCACTCATGTCAATCAATACCACAAAGGAAGTTTACAAGCCCGTGAAAATCAATCTCACTCTTCTCATGAAATGATTGTTTTTAAATGTCGTAAAATATTTTTAAATTTCTTTTTTAAAGCTCGATTCACTTTCAGGAAACAAATGCTCAGGTCATCATCACCCATATAAAAAAACTGTCCGTGTCCCAGAGGCAGCACCCACCCACCCCCAGCATGCATGTGTCCTCATCTTTTTTTCCCTCCCTCTCGTTCTTCCTCCCTTGGAGCCCTGCAATCCTCCAGCCTCCCTGTAGCCTTCCAAGTTTGTTTCATGTGGTATGAAAGACATACCACTGTCATACTAGTGGTCTCACGCAATTTTTGTCTTTAGGAGCTTGACTGTGCTGAGAATATGCCATATGAATTGCCCATGTCACGATGTGTTTGACAGCTGCACCAGTGCTTTTTGAGAGATGCATAATACTCCATTGTCTGTGTGTATCAGAGTTTATTAACCCATTCCTCACAGACAGGCATCTTGGTTGTTTCCATCTTTTTACTCTTGCGCCTAACGCTTTGAGAAACATGGATGTACACATAGCTGTTCACATTTTGTTCTTTCTTTCTTTGGGCAATATACCAGGTAAAGAGACGGTAGGGTCATGTGGCACGAATACCACTTCTGTTTCCATAGGACCCATGCAATTCTGCGATCCTGCCCCATCTGTGCTAGGATTTGTTAGTTACTGTTGTTCAAGCATTTTACCACCAGTGCCAACGTAAAGTGGTATCTCATGCAAGTATGTCTTCATATGATTATTGGCTGTCTAGATGTCATCTTGTTAATTAACTATGGATTTCTGGCCACTTTTAAATTGGGTTATTTTTGTTTTTCTTTTTGAGGTGATAGTGTTTTCTATAGACCTTGAAAAGATTTTTTAATAGTTAATTTTTAAAATAAATTGTGATTTATGTTCCTTGTGGTGTGTTTCCTATTGCTATTTCTAAATTAGTTAGTAACTAAAATTTTACGTATTTTAGTTTCTAGCATGATAAATACTGACAGCTGTAACCTACATAACTGAGGATTCTTTGAGGTTCTTAAGGATTTCTGAAAATTGCAAGGGTTCTGAGAAGACCAGACTATTTGAGTACACTTAGCATTAAAATGACCTTCTCTTTAGAATTTTCTCAATTTTCTCAGTGGAAGCACCAAGATAAAGCAGTGGTTCTCCACCTTCCTAATACCGTGGCCCTGTCACACAGTTCCTCATGCAGTAGTGAACCCCACCCATAGCATTATTTCCTTTGTTAATTCATCACTGTCATTTTGCTCCTGTTACAAATCGGGCCACTCCTGCAAAGGAGTTGTCTGACCCCCATAGGGGTCCCAACCCAGAGGTTGAAAACTGCTGCTTTAAAGTATTGCATGTGAAATCACTCTTTCTTGCTTTCTGTTGAAGTTGACTATTTAAAATTTCTATTTTGGTCAATTTTGGGAACTTACATGTTTGGTTAAGAAATCAGCCATTTCATCTATGTTTTCAAATTTAGTGCCATTGAATTCTGATACTCACTTCCTCTAGTATGTTGGGTATCTTTGGGTCACTTCTCCTTTCTTCTTTCTCACCTTAAAGATATTCCTCTGACTTTTCTTCTCTCTTTCTTCTCCTGACATCACTCTCTTTCGTGCATTTAAAGCATTCCACGAATAAGTGGAACATCTCAAATTCTACTAATAAGTACAGGAATTTTGGGAAGGAAGAGACTGGGACGGGAAATGATGGACACAAGATGGCAGAGAAGGAGGACAACAGACTGTGGTGGCACGCCTTGTTTGGTCTTTGAGTGTTTGGGGGAAATAGACGTGACTGAAGATTGCCAGCTGGTCTCTTAGTATGACCACTCAAGGCCGGTTCACACTGGTAGGGACAGCAGGATCCAGAATCTGTTCCTCAGTTTGTGTTACCAGATTTGGATCGGGCAATGGGAATAAACGGAGCCTCGGTGGTACAGTGGCTAATGGGTTGACTCTGACCGAGCCCACCAGCCACTCTGTAAGAGAAAGAGGGTCGTCTGCTTTTGGAAAGACTGGCGGAACCCCCTGGCTCAGGTTATTTGCTCTCTCGGCTTTCTGTGGGGTTAATGATATCACATACATAGGCATATATCCTATCTATAAGAATGCAGTGCCAGAATCAGAAAGGCTTATTAACAAACAGCCTATCATAAACAGATAACACAACTTGCTTGCTGAAAGTGAAGAAGATTTGAAGAATTTGCAGCATTCAGTATGGATTACAACTCAGTGCCAGGAAAGCCAAAAATCTTCTTAACTGGACCAACAAGAGACATCATCAAAAAGAGAGAAACGATTGAAGGTGTCAGGGATTTCATCTTGCTTGAATCCACAATCCGACAAGAGATAAAACAATGCATTGCGAAGACCTCCTGAAAGTATTGAAAACCAGGGTGTGACTTTTGGGATCCAAACCATGGCATTTTCAATGGCCTCATATGCATGTGACTGTTGGACACTGAATCGGGAAGAACGAAGAAGAATGGACACCTTCGAGCTGTCAGCTGTCGTGCTAGCGAAGAATCTTGAAAGTAGCACGGACCGACAAAAGAACAAAGAAGCAAATCTGTCTTGAAGACATATAGCCAGTCAGGTGCTCCTGTGAGGCAAGGATGGTAAAACATCATCTCATGTACTTTAGACATGTTGCCAGGGGAGACCAGTCCCTGGAAGAGGACACCGTGCTTGGAAAAGTAGGGGGCCTGTGATGACGAGGAGGGCCCTGGACAAGAGGGGTGGACACAGGAGCTGCAACGGTGAGCTCAAACTGGAACAACTGTGAGGACCGGGCCGGGCGCGGCTTCCTTCTGTTCTGTGACTTGGAACCCCCTGGAGGGCGCTTAGCAAGCATAGTAGCATGGGCTCACTATGAGTCAGCAGTGACTTGACCTCAACTAACTTGCTTTGGGTTTTTTAAAAAAATGGAATTAGCGCTTACAAACCATATTCCCCCAAATTATTGGAATAAAAACTAGAATGTCAAATGTAATCACTGCTTATCAGAGCAGCCAGGCCCACTTGTCCCAGCATCTCGTTTCCTTGCATGACTTGTGGTTGTTTTAGGGCAGGACTGCAAAGAAGGGGAGGTGGAAGGCAGGGTTTGGCAGAGGGAGAAGCAGGCTTGCCCCAGGAGGGTGACCTCTGGGGATCCTGCGGGCGGGCTGGAACTAGAATGACCCTTCGGTGTTAGTGCAAAGGCTCCAGGTCTTCAACTCTCCACACTTGTTGGTTGTAGACGCTCGGTGGCAGCGGGAGTAACCGTGAGTGTGTCTAGGGGACACACTCGGGGAGGGCTGTGCTGCAGCTGTGTGCCTTCAGCAGGGCCTCCTCCCAGCAGGGCCCAGGCCAAACCCACAGCCATGGAGTTGATTTCGTGCTCACAGCAGTCAAGGCAGTCAATCTTTGCAGGAGCAGACAGCCTCACCTTCTCCTCACATTCCTGCTTGGGGGGGGGGGGTTTGAACCCCACCTCACACTCAGCAAGGCCACCTCAGAGGATTGCATAAACACCACACACACAATGGTTCTAAAAGCCGGAGATGTTAAAATATGAGCAAAAAAACACCTTTTGAAAGTGGAAATGGGGAGTAAAGATTTGGTCTCTCTCTCTCTCTCTCTCTCTCTCAAAATCAGATTTGTAAAACAGATTGTAAGAAAAAGTAGAATAGAGAATTAGAAATCCCGAGGGCACCAAGACTTCTTTTTAACCATCTGCTCTGCGTGTCACCTGGCTGCTCTGCTGTGCTCATCTGTCTCTGCACACCAGCCTCCTTGGTGGCTCTGCTGGTCCTGGCCGGCCACAGGGAGCGCATCACGCAGCTGGGTGAAGTCCACGTCTCTCACCATGGGGGTGGGGTTGGCCAAGTGTGTACCCATCCATGTATATTTTTTGCTACCATAAAATATACGGGGCACATTTGTAAATCATGATGGAACATACAGTGGTCTCTCTTGGAGAGTCTGTTTGGCAAATTGATTCTCACAGAACACGCACAGTTCATTGATTTGTTTAGAACTCTTGTGGCCCTGACAGCGTTGTGGTTGCGGGTTGGGCTGCTCACAGCAGATCCAGCAGTTAGGAAACCCCAGCGGCTCCGAGGGGACGCTCTGGTCCAGAGAAGAGTCACAATCTCAGAAACTTACAGGGGCAGATCCACCCGGTCCTGCAGGGTTGCCGTAGCTAGAATCAGCTGCATTCAGGGAGCTTGGTTTTGTATCTCTTGCACGACTGGGAGCTGTCATCAGGGATGAGCGTGGGGTGATATTTTTGTTTCAATTCATAGTGCACTCAAAGTCACTCACTGTGTTTCCATTCGAAGTGGAAGAATCGATCGAAAGGAGATGTACATGTGCAACAGCCCTTCAAATTCTCAGTGGAAACCAGACTTACTGTCAAGGTTGGAGGAACCCCAACACCTAGTGACTAGAAACCATGTTTAAGACTGGGACCCAGACCATCAGTAAGGTTCTCCCTCCTTTTGGAGAACAGAGATAAAATGATGATCGGCACTCTCATGCTACGTGATGAACGTCTTCATGTAAGCAGGGCTTGCAACACCCTGTTTGCTCCTATCTGAAAAACAAAGAAAAAGACTGGAACCCAAATGATCTACCTTTTTGGGGAGGCACCACTGCCCTCTGGTGGTCGTGGGAGCTACCCAGCCTTGCTCGAGAGAGCCGATTTGAATCGCCAAGCCTGTACGCCACCGGGCCCAGACCAATCTACCTTTAAGATAGCTAGTAATTTCACTCAATGAGTAAAGAATGCTTGCTTTGAGAACTGTGCTCTTTTAAAGTCTTGTCTATCTGATATTAAGAAGTGGACAACCAACACAAAACAAAACAGCACCCAAGCCTGCTGCCAGTCAGTGGGAAAGCCTCCATCTATTATTAATGATCATCACCGTCAATTTTAGAACATTCCCTTCTTTCTTGTACTCACTGTTCCTAGTTCCCCACTTCTTCCCTGACTCCCTTGCCACACCCCTAAGAAACCACAAATCCAGTTACTGTCTTCACAGATTTAGCTAGCCTGGATTTCTTATACCGAAAAACATACAACACAAAAATTAAAAACAAATAAACAAACACCCCAACAACCATAACATAAAGAAGAGAGAAACCTCAATTAGGAAGCTGACCATAGTATAAACTAGAATTTCTTGAAAATGAGTCAAAAGAGAGATCAAATGATAAGGTGTTAGGTTTTAACCTAACTATTTGCAATGATGCGCTTTCCAGTGCAGGCTGGCTGGGATTCAGGTTCTAGACCGCCTGGTCTGCCTCCCAGGGGCTTCCTCAGCGCCTTAATCCGTGTGTGTGTGTGTGTGTGTGTGTGTGTGTGTGTGTGTGGTGTGTGCTATTGATAATGGCAATGTTTAACAGCTAAGGAGCCCTGGTTGTGATATCAGCTTCACGATGGGTCACTTCTCTGGAGCTCGATGATGCTCCTGGACAGATGGACAGTCTTGGAAACCCTACATAAGGTGGCTGTGAGTCAGAATTAATTTAGTTGCAGTGAGTTTTGCTTGGTTTTCGTGGTTAATAACTAGTTCTTAAGATTCTTGGAAGGCTAGCAGTGGTTCCCTTTGGAGTCTCTCTGGAGAGACTGGCTTCAGGATTCTGTGGGAAGAATCTCCCACCATTCTTTTTTTTTTTTTTTGGTTATTTGGGCATCACTGCCCCCTGGTGTGGTAGTAGGAGGCCCAGCCTTTGATCCATGGAGCTGGAATCGAACCTCCATCCCAGTGGGCCGCAGTCCCGCGCACAACCACTACTCCACCGGGGCTCAGCCCCTCTCCCACCACTCTTAAATCCTCACATTTCATCTAGCTGGGAGAGATTGACTCCATTCCCCTTCCTTCCTTCCTTCCTTCCTTCCTTCCTTCCTTCCTTCCTTCCTTCCTTTCTTTTCTTTCTTCCTTCTTCGGGAAGGGACTCTGATTGGACCAAATTGGACAGTTGCCTACGTAGGGTCTAGTCACACCGAGTATGATTAGCTATGAGGTGAATCCAAACACAGCCTGTTCCGGGTCCCTAGAGAAGTTCCCTGGAGGGCCATCTCCAGTGAGTGAGCACCTATGGCTTTGTCTGTGACACAGCATAGACCCCCTGGGACATCTGCTCCGGGCCCCCCCCCTCTCTTTCTGAAGACTTCCTGCAGACAGCTCTGCTCACTCATTCCCAGGCCTCCTGGAGGGAGTGTAGCACCACATACAAGTAGTGGATTCTGGGTCTCCAAGGCATATGTGAATCAACAGCATCTGCCTCACAAGGACTTCGTTTAAAATGCAAATTCTTAAGTCTTCCCTCGATGTGAGAACTCCTGGGGATGTGAGGAGGTGGGGAGGGGGGAGCTTTCATGAGCCTCAACACCTTCTAAAAGCTGAAGATCACGCTATTTCATTACATAGAGTCTTATTGTTGTTGCTATGATGAAGCCTTTCCTGGCCAAACTCCCACCAAATCCACCACCATCACAGACACCCTCCTGGGCAGAACAACGGTCCCTCGGGTTTCTGAAATCTCATCCGCATGGAATCCAGCATTTCTCTCCTGTCTCCAACAGGGACGAAGAAATTTTCATGATGAGTTGTTCCTTGGGTGGAATAGTCTCATTGATTGTCTATTGATTTTTATGCTATTTTTTCCTCTTAGAGATGATTGATCTTCGGTGCTTGAAGATTATTGTTTCATGTATATTACTAAATCATCTCATGATTCATCTTTTCAGGATGTATGTCTGGAATTCCCCACAAGCTGGCAGCTTCTCTAAGGGGATGACTACCGAAACGAGAATAATACAGAGCTCATAGAGGATATTTCAGTGCTGTGTTGAATAATTACAAAGACTGCAGAAATCTTCCCTCATTTGTAGTCCTTTTAGGGAAAGTATTTAAAATTTATTAATATCTGGATTTTTCTCCCTGAATTATGCCTATCTGCATCCCCCTTTTAAGGTGACCAGACGTCCGGCTTTTTAACAATTTAACAATGTCCCGCGGCACTTTAAAATAAAAAATAAATAAATTACAATACTATTTTTGTGTTCTATGAAAATTTTTGTTGCTCCATAGAGACCAAATTTTTATTCAAGGACCAGTCAATGGTGTCCTACTTATAATCTGGTCACTTTACTTACCCCAAATTATGGATTTCTATAAAATTGTAACCTAAACAATTAAGTAGTACTGAAATCGTTCTAATGCCGAGATAAGAGCTTGATATTGTTTTCTTTTTGAGAGAAGATCACCAAGTCTGTCTTCCACACTACAGGGTGGGTTCAGATCACTTACCTATAGGTTAATCATCAAGTGGAAATTTACTCCACCCAGGATTCTCTGATTATAGTTTCGTTAGCTTACTTCTTTTTCCTGATAGACATTGTGTCATGAGCATCACTATATATCTGAATATTTTTCCCGAAACATGGCTGATGAATAATATGTTATTTGATCAAATGTATAAACTCTAACTTATTTAACCATTCTCCTATTTAGCACATCTGGGAGATTTCCAAGGTTTCATTCCTAAAGTAGCTTATTGAAAGGAAATTTAAAAGGCCCATTTTTAACATAAATAATTTCTCTCCTGGAGAGCTGCTGCTTGATCTGAACCGCCAGCCCTGTGTGCCACAGTCCGGCACACAACCACTATGCCATCAGGGAATTTAGGATAGATATTCCCTCAGAACAAGGGATGGGAGTGGTGAGACTGGGAGGGTGGAGTAGAAAGGGGGAACTAATTTCAGGGATCTACATATAACCTCCTCTCTAGGACATGCCCAACAGGGAAGTGAGTGAAGGGACACATTGGACAGTGTACGATATGAAATAGCAATTTGTAAATTATTAAAGGTTCATGGGGGAGGGAGGAAGGGAAACATGGGGAGCTGGAACTGGGGGTCTAAGTGGAGGAAGGATGTTTTGAGAGTGGTGATGGCTACAAGTGTGCAAATGAGATCTGCATACAATTGATGTATGTATGGATCGTGAGGGGAGGTGTGTGAGTACCCAATGAAATGATTCATTTAAAAAAAGGGGGGAGGGGAAAGAGGAGCTTTTTTTTTTTTTTTCAAGAGGAGCTTATACCAAGGGCTCAAATGGAAAATGTTTGGAAATGTATGTGGTAACATGTGCACAAATGTGCTTGATACAGACGATGTACTGAATGTTATAATAGCTGTATGAGCCCCCAATAAAATTATTTTAAAAATACTTTCTCTCTTAGCGTCAGGACTGATTTGCTCTTTGGAGCATTTATAAATTCTCCTGGCTATCTTTATTCCTTTTAATATGGAAAGGTGTGCTCACCCATTTTCCTGCTTAATCACTCAGGTCGTAAGGCCTTAATTCAATGCACATGTTTGCATAAACAGCCGTATCAATGAAGGCCTAACATTTAAAAGGAGGGTGTTTCCCGTGGCCAGTGGCCTTCTCAAAGATCCCTGGAGAAGTAACGGAAGGTTAGCAGTTCAAAACTGGGCTGAGAGAGAGAGATGGGGCTTTGTACGCCCGTTAAGCGTTACGGCCAGAGAAACCCAGAGGCAGGTTTATTCCCCCCCATAGGGTCATAAAGAGTCACAATCGTCTCTAGGCAATGGGGGGGGGGGGGTGAGTTCGTGGTCTATGGTTTCCTTTCTGATCTGGCCAGCTCTTCTGCTGTGTTCTCCGTCAACTTTCATTGCTCTATTATTATCCACTAGTTTGCCCTCATCTCTAGCCTCTGAGTACATCTTCACCAATCATGCCATTCATAATTTTGATTGCTTAGCCGTATGATCATTTCATTTAGCTGGAGGTACATGCCAAATTATGTTCAAGATTCGCACTCCAGCTAGAACTGAGGAGGTGGGGGACAAATGGACTTCTGAAATGACTTAAATGGATAGGATGGTTTCACGTTATAGCCACCTGTCACAGGTCCCAGCGAACACTGCCCTGTGACTCTGTGCCTGTGAGACAGCCTTGCGGTCCCGCTTTTCCTCATTCTGAACTACAGTCCTTTATGCCGGTAGGCACGTCCCTTCAGCCGCGTTGAGCTGGGCTTGGTCCTGTGAATTTCCATCCTCAGTAAGGAGCTGGGAACCGTGGCGGTGCTGTCAGGCGGGCGTTGGACTGCTCACCGCAAGGTTGCTTCAAGCCCACCAGCTGCTCACGGAAGAAAGGGACGGCTGTTCGTTCCCGTAAAGACTTACAGCCTCAGAAACTTGAGATACAGGATCAATACGATTTGGAATAAACTCGAGGGCAATGGATTTGGTTTTGCTTTAATTAACATAATGAATGAAGTGTAAAGGATGTTTTTGCACCAAGTCAAGCAGGTCAATAATGTATCCTTAAATGTAGATAGTAAAAAGAAAATATATATATATATATATATATATATATATATATATATAATAAAATAAACTCGATTCAAAAGTTGAGGGTTTTCGGTCAACGTTTCTTACTAGCTCAGACGCGCTGCCGGAGGGCTCCGTTAGGGGGCGATAGAGTCCCCCGACTTCGTCCACAACCAGCGTCCTGGCACCCTCTTCCCTGCTCTCGTTTACTTCAACTTCCGCCGGAAGCGGTTCCTGTCAGTTGTTTTTTTATGGTAATGAACTCACAGAGGTACCCTCGGTGAGGCTTGCTAGTTGCCAGGCGTCAGGGGAGGGGGAAGTAGGGCTGCGAGATGGACATCCTCAAGTCGGAAATCCTTCGGAAGCGGCAACTAGTGGAAGACCGGAACCTGCTGGCGGTGAGAACTCGCGGAGTCGGGGGGTGGGACCGAGGAGGAGGAGGGCAGGGGGTGGGCGGCCACCCTGCGGGGGAAGAAGGTGATGGTGCCGAAGGATTCGCGGCCGAGGAGGGGGCTCAGTGGGCGTCCTGCCACGTCCGCAGAGCAGCCCTTTAGTATACACGAGTTAGGGATGGGAACTTAGCACTCTCAGTGCATGTTCTTCGGACAGACCCCCGTTTTTCTGAGAGTTAACGTCTCTTGCTTTCCCAAGGGGTTCTACCTCCCTGAAACGTACAGAAAGGGCAGCCTCGGAATTACTCTTAAAAAAGGAATCTCAAAAAAATACATATATCTCTGCGTGTTTCCTTCCACAGTAAAAAATACGCCTGCTTCTCCGTACTGTAGCCCTCCCCTCTAACCCCTTTCCTCCGCGGACTAGAGTCTCTTCTTCATTTGTTCTATTTATTGATACTTTATTAACTGTTGCACCTCTTGAAGAATTTTAAATGCATTTATTTATTCCTTAGTCAGTATCACCCAGTGATCCATTAAACATTAAGTCTCTTAGTTTCGTAGATCTTTCTCATGTTTGACACATCTCATTGTACCACCTGAAAATATAGCCGTCTTTGTTATTGCTGCGATCGCATGTAAAAATCCTTAAGATTTGGGAGATTTTTCTAGCTCGTGGTGGCAGGTCCAAGTTTTGTTTTTTTTTTAATAACTTTTCATTTTTACCTGAAAACTGGAATTTTATCATACTCAGCAAATGCTGTCAGTTTCCCTGAAGTGACAGGCTTTCTTTGTTTATTTTTTCAGAATCGTCAGATATTTCAGTCTGAATAATGATCAGTTCTTGATTTTTGTTTCTTCTTCAAATAAAAGTGGTTTCTGTTGATTTGCAGTTCAGTTAGACAAATGTTTTCCCTTTACACATCCACTGTATTTGGTGTCAAGGAGAACTCACTTCCCATTTTGGTACACAGGCTATGTAGAAGCTATAGTGAAGTGCTAGAATTTCAGACAAGTTAGTTTTACTGCTTCATCCTGGGCATGGTAAAGTGAAACTTGCTTGCCAATCTCCACTTTAGAATGCTTAATCCATCGAGTCATTCCCAACTCACAGGGCCCATACATGGGGTTTGCCAGGCGGTAAATGGTTGGGGCGTGGAACTAGCCTTTCACCTTTCTCCTGAAGAGCCTCTGGTAGTTGGGGGAGCTTATCCAAGAGCACAAGCCATGTACAATGTGACCACGGGGACAATCCAGGTCCACAGCCTTGGCTTCGTGTTTCACTCTCTCTGCAAATGTCAGCAGAGTGGGCTGGCAAATGATATCTTAGGACTGAAAATCGTTTTGATCTCGCCTCACAGACCCTCTCAAAGGGCTTTGAGGACTGTCAGGGATGTGTGGACCACATTATCAGAACTCCAGATGTAGACCTTTGGATGAAAGACATGATTATGCAGACCCTTGGCGAGTTGTAATTATAATTTTGGTGGATAGAAAATTTCATCATCATTGAAACTTTAAAACAATTTGGAAAATGGAGCTAATTGAAATACAATGTTAATAACAAATAAGATGGAAGAACCCCTCTGCTATCTGTAATTTAGTATTTTTATCTGTATTCCAGGACATTTCTTTTTGATGAGAGGTTGGAAAATAATAGTGGAAGGAAGTGTTGAAATCTAGGTGCTTGAATCATGAAATGATCAGCTCATCCCTCAGGGTCTACAACCTGCACATTTGTATGATTGTGGAAATGAACCAGCCTTAAAAAGTGATGTTTTATAAGATATGGCAAAAAAATAATCATTTATAAATTATCAAGGGTTCATGAGGGAGGGGGGAGGTGGGGAGAGAGGGGCATAATGAGGAGCTGATACCAAGGGTTCAAGTAGAAAGCAAATGTTTTGAGAATGATGATGGCAACAAATGTACAAATGTGCCTGACACAGTGAATGGATGTGTGGAATTTGATGAATTATATGAGTCCCCAATAAAATGACTTAAAAAGAAGAACTTATTATGAGGAAAATAGAGGTAGACAGAAGTAGTCCATAAAAATGTGATTGAATAAAAATATGCTGCCTATTGAAGCAAGAGTAATGAGGAAAGAAGACTAGATGAGAAACCGGTCTGGAACATAAGCAGATGATCTTTAAAAAGTGACGTTTTTTTATGATGACATTGTCTCTTTGTAATTTCTACAAAAATTATGGGCATATATAAAGTTTTCAAAATGTCTTCCATTTTTAAAAGTAGATTTAATTACTCACACAATCTGATTCAGAAGAAAAGGTTGATTTCCTCAGCAATAGACTCGTGTAGATCAACAAAGAGTATACATGAAATGGGAATTAAAATATGTGGCTTCCCAAAAGTAGACTTCAGGCTGGGAGGGGCAGTTCCTGGATCCCCCCAGGACCAGTGGGGAGAGAGTCATAAAGGTCCGCAGACAGATCTGGAGTTATGTCTGCTTTTTTTGGGGGGGGAGGGGGTTGCTAGTTTGGGGAGTTTTTTCCTCTTTATTCAATCTCTTTTCTGTTTTATCTTTGTTATTCTTTGTTTGCCTACCTGTATAAGATAGACATGGGAAGCAAGTCCAAGGAGAAAGCAACTGATGGTTTCAGAGGGACTTGGGGGGAGGAGGAGGCGGGGGAAGGGAGTAGTGAGCAGACAGCACCATAGATAAGGGAACAACTAAATAACTAAAACTAACAACGAGGAGAATTTAGAAATTTTATGGGTGTTAGAGCAGCAGCCATCTAGCTGAGAGGAATTACTCACAGGCCGAAGAAGGGCAAGTGTAATGGCGGGACAGGAGGAAGGTGAAAGGAAACAGGAAAGATGTAGGAAGCAAAGTTAGGGATAGAGGTATAAACATAGGTGTGCACCTATGTACATATATTAATTCATAAAAATAGGTATTGGCATAGGTGCATATATTTACATGGCATACATTGAGATAGGGCCTCTGCTCAAGCCCTCTCTCAATGCAAGAACACTCTGTTGTAACAACCTGGAATTCTGGAATGCTCACCCTCCTGATCACCAAAGACCAAATGGGTGCACAAGCAAATGCAGTGAAGAAAGCTGATGATGCCTGGTTATCAAAAGATACAGTGTCGGGGTCTTAAAGGCTTAAAGTTAAACAAGCACAGAAGCAACAAGTACACATGGAAGAAACATCCCAGCCTGTGTGATCATGAGATCTCAATGAAATCAGGTAACGGGCATCAGAGGACCCAAAACAAACAAGAAAACATATTGCTGAAAATGATGGGTTCAAACAGAGACTCCAAACCCTTCTGTAAACAATGGGACATCCCCTCACAGAAGGGTTACAAGGAAAGGGCGAGTGAACTAGGGCACAGTATAGCACTGATGAAACATACAATATACCTCGGGTTCTGTGAGGCTTCCTCACCCTCCACCATCATGACCCCATTTCTGCCTTTCAGTTCTGGCTAGACTGGAGCATGTACACTGCTACAGATAAGAGCTCGTGACACAGAATCCAGGTCAGATAAATCCCTCAGTAACAGAAATGGGAGTAGTAAAACTAGGAGGGTAGGAGGGGGAAGGATGGTGGAACCAGTCACAACAATCAAAGCACTACCTCCTGGGGGACAAACAGCAGAAACCGTGGGGGAAGGGAGACAGCAGTTGGTATAAGATATGAAAATTATAATTTATCAAGGTGTTACCAGAGAAGGAGGGAGGGAAAAAGGAGTTGATACCAAGGACTCAAATAGAAAGTAAATGTCATAAAATAATGACGGTAACATGTACAAATGTGCTTGATACAATTGATGTATATCGGATTGTTATAAAAACAGAGCTCCCCCCCCCCATAAAATGGTTTTAAAAATAAATTTTAAAAATATGGGACTTTTTAATTTCTGTTAATAATCTGCTTGGCAGTGTGCAAAATGCTTTATATAATTTGTATAACAGTCCCATAAAGGTACTACAATGACCTTGGCAAGTCTGCCTTATTTTTCCAAGTCTCATGACTTCTGCCTTTGAAAGGTGCTTCCATTTTTTATTACTGTCTGTTAACGAGAAAAGAGTCTGGTGGCAGTTTAGTGGTTCCTCCTTTGGCTGTGATCTGCAAGGTCAGGAGTTCAATGCCACCAGAAAGACTTTCTCCTCTCGTATGGGGTTTTCAAGTCCCTTAAAGAGTTACTGAAACTCACCGGGGCAGTTTATCCTCTCCTGTTGGGTTGCGATGGGTTTGGCATTGACTCGAAGGCAGTGGATTTGTTTGTGGGTTTCTCTGTGAATGGGGAGTATTTGATTTCCTTCTCTCACATAGATTCAAACCTTCTTAGGATTTACTATATTGTTCCCATTCATGAGGTAACTAAAGCTAAACTAGTTTCATGACTTTTTTCGGGACACAACCAACAAGATAGAGCCTGGATTTGAACCGCTACCTGTCCCATTTCTAAGCCACCTCAAAGCCTAAAAATTTAAAAACTAATATCCACTGTTTAGAATAGGTTTATTCATCAAATAATTAAGGCATTTACAAATAAGTTGCTATATATGCTTTATATTTTTGAAAGGGCTATATAATTCTATATCGTTTCACCTCCATACTCTGGTTGTTGCATAGGTCCAGTAGAATGCTATTTTCAAGAGTGGTAGAATTGAGACCTAGAGAGTGACATGATAGTCACATAGTCCTATGGCCAGCCAGGATAAATCTGTTTCTCACCCCTTAGCTGAGCACTCTTGTATAGTACCAGATTAGTGTGTAAATAGACCCTCCCCTCACCCCTCTTAGTTTGTGTTACCGTGGTGACTAAAGTGTTGCTGTGATACTGGAAGTTATGTCACTGGTATTTCAAATACAAGCATGGTAAGCCATGATAAACAAGTTTGAGTGGAGCTTCCAGACTGAACACAGATTAGGAAGAATGAGCAGGTGGCTGGCTTCTGAGGAACTCGTCCTGGAAACTCTGGGAATAGTGGAGGACATTGTCTGACACCATGCAGAAAAACCCCTCAGTTTGGAAGACGCTCAGAGTGCAGTGAAACTAGAGCTGCTTTCAAGTGGAGTCAGTCTTAATGGTGTGCATAGAATAAAGTTTTGGGGACTTTAATTTGCTGATGAACTAGGAGCAGAAATAGTTGCAGACAGCCATTAATCAGAGCACAGGATAAATGAAGTATAAAACATTAGAAGTTGTAAAACATGAAATGGAATACAGAATGATCAATATCTTGGGCATTGGTATACTGAAAAGAACTGTTTCTGGTCAATTTGAATCATAATTATGTGGGTTACTATTCTGGGAATGACGTGTTGAAGAGGGATGGTGTTGCAGTCATCATTCAAGAGAAACGTTTTAAGATCTATCTTGAAGTATAATACTATCTGTGACAGGCTAATATCTATATGCCTATAAGGAAAGTTCTGTGTTAGGCTAATACTAGATGACTTTAAGGAAGATCAACTAATATAACTATTTAGATTTGTGCACAATTCACAAAAGTCAATGATGAAGAAATTGAAGAATTTTGTCATTTTTTAAAGTGTGAAGCAGATCAAATATACAGTGAAGATGTATTGATAATTATTAGTAATTATAGTGAAAAAGTCAGAAACACAGAGGAAGGATCAATAGTTAGAAAATATGACTTGTGATGGAGAAGTTGAAGATGGATTTGTAGGACCGACAACTTTGTTGCAAGTACCCCTTTCAACCACATGCGCTGTGACTCTATACTTGGACCTTACTAGATGAAATACACAGCAATCAGTTCAGCTATATCTGTGGAAGGTGATGATGAAGATCAATGCCATCAGCCAAAGCAAGCCCCAGGGGCAAGCTGGAACAGATCCGCAATTGCTTATATGCAAGTTCAGATTGAACTGAAAAAAAATTAAAATAAGTTCACAAGAACCAAAATACAGCCTTGAGTCTTGTGTTAGTCTGGGTAGACTAAAGAAACATATCCACAGAAACTCATATGTATATAAGAGAAAGTTTAATATAAAAGGTAAGTGTATATTAAGAAAGTATCCTAACCCAGTCCAGTCCAAGAGCAAGAGCCCAGAGAACCAGAAAGTTAGAAGTTAGTTATCTCTCCACCCTTCAGTTACACTGCCCTTCAGTTAATCCCTTCTGTGTTTATCGGCCAGGTTGGCACAGTAAACGCTAACTGTCACAGGATATTCAACCAGAGTTTTAGAGAGCATCTCAAGAAGAGATTTGACACCTTGAGCACTAGTGAGCTAAGATTGTGGGATGAGATCAAGAACGTCATTGAAGAAGAAATCAAAAAGTTATTTAGAAGACCAGAGTTGATGCCACAGGAGACTCTGAAACTTGTACTTGAAGGTAGAAGAGCTAAAGCAAAAATGGGAGAAATTAGAGGGCTGAATAGGTAAAAATTTTAAAGGCAGAGCATTAGAATGTTAGATGCAAAAACCCGGCGCTAGAAGACCAAGGGGGCGGGGCGGGGGTGGGGCTGTGGGGAAGCATGCTCAGCTTATCTGAAGTGAAAGAACTGAAGAAAAAAGCCTCAAGTTGTGATATTGAAGGATTCTGTAGGCAAAGTATTGAACCTTGCAGAAGACATAAAAAGATGGAAGGAATATACCATTAAACTACTAAAAATAATAATTGACATCCTACCATTTCAAGAGGTGGCATATAATCAAGAACAAAGATGGTTGAAGAAAAAAGTCCAAGTTGCACTGAAAGCATTTGCAAAACAAGGCTCTAGGAATTGACAGAATCCCAACTTAAATATTGCAATAAGCTGATGAAGCACTAGGAAGACAGCTATCTTGTTATAAGACTGGGAGAGATTCATATTTGGGTCCATTTTAAAGAATAGTGACCCAACAGAATGTGGAAATTATCAAGCATCATCATATAACTTGCAAGTAAAATTTTACTGAAAGTAATTTTGAAATGGTTACAATAGTACTTGAACCGGGAGCTGCCAGATTTCAGTTGAATTCAGAAGAGGACATGGAATGACAGACATCATTGCTGATATCAGATGAATCCATCTTGGCCGAAAACTGAATGCCAGAAAATGCTTAACTTGACTTTTATTGATTATGCAGACAGTTATTTGGATCGCAACAACCTAACGATGACATTGTAAGAATAAGGATTCCAGATCATTTTATCGTGCTCATGTGGTACCTGTATATAGACCAAATGGGCATTGTTTGAACAGAACCAAGGGGGTGCTGCATGATTTTAAATTCAGGAGAAGTGTGTGTGTCAAGGTTTATTTCTCACCATTTGTACTCAATCTGTATGGTGAGCAAAGAGTCTGAGCAGCTGAAGTATATGAAGAAGGTGGCATCAGAATATTGGAGGAGGGTTCATTAACAACTTTTGAAATGCAGATGACACACCCTGGCTTTCTGAAAGTGAAGAGGACTTAATGTATTTACTGATGAAGATCAAAGGCTGTAGTCTTCATTATGAACTATATATACCACAATGGAAAGAAAGAGAAGATCCTTACTCCTGGACCAATAAACAACATCTTGATAGAGAAAATGTTGCCATTGTTAGGAGTTTCATTTTACATAGTGCCACAATCAGTGCTCATGGAAGTAGCAGTCAAGACAATATATTGCATTGAATAAATCCGGGAAGAGGTCACTTTGAGAACTATGGTCTGTGGTAGTTACATAATTTCATGTCAACTTGAAGATACATAAAAGTGTAGGGGTGAATGTTAGGCTGTCAATCAGGTCATAGCCTGATAATGACTCCTTATGAGCGTAGCTTTCTCATAAGGAGGTCTCTGGGAACCTCCCTTTCTCTCTGCTCTCACCTTCCTGTGGATGAGCCACTCTGGGACCTGCCATATTCTACCAGAATTTTAGAGACTATCTCAAAAGATTTTACACATTGAGCACTAGTGAGCTAAGATTGTGGGATGAGATCAAAAACATCATTGAAGAAACCAAAAGGTCATTTAGAAGATCAAAGTCAATGCCAGAGGATACTCTGAAACTTGTACTCGAATGTAGAATAGCTAAAGCAAAAATGGAAGAAACTGTAAAATCATAGGGCTGAAGTAAAAATTAAAAGGCAGAGCATTATAATGTTATATGTCCTTTCCCTGTTACACTTTTACCACCATTGGATCCACAGGACTTTGCACCCACCAGCCTGTCATATTCCTGATGTGGCTGTGTGAGTCTGAAAAGGAATTTATGGACTAGTATTGGACTTGAGTTGGACTGGGCTAGGATATTTTCTTGATTAATAATTACTTTTTGATATAAAGCTCTTTCTCACACATATGAGCGTCACAGGATTTATTTCTCTAGTCAACCCAGCCTAACACAGGTCCAAGCTTTAGTATTTTCAGTTGTCTTCTATGCATATGAAAGCTGGACAATGAATAAGGAAGCTCACAGAAGAATTGATGCATTTAAATTATTGCCTTGGTGAAGAAATTGAAATTACCATGAGTGGCCAAAAGAACAAATAGATCTGCCGTGGAGGAAATATAACCAAAATATTCCTTAGAAACAAGGGTGGGGAGACTTCATCTCCTGTACTTTGGACATGTTATCAGAATAACCAGTCCCTGAAAAAGGACATATTTGGTCAGGATTTAAAAAAAGAAGCAAGACCCTCAACAAAGTAGATTGACACAGTGGCTGAAATAATGTGCTCAAGCACAAAAATTGTGCGAATGGTGCAAGAACTGGCAGTGTTCCATTGTGTTGAACGTAGGTTACCTTAATAATTTTTAGAATTCCATTTTTTTTTTTTTTAGTTTTTTGGGCATCACTGCTCTCCGGTGGTGGGAGTAGGAGGCCCAGCCCCACTGCTGGAATTGAACCTCCGTCCCAGTGGGCCGCAGTTCCGCGCACAACCACTACGCCACCGGGGCTCAGCCCTAGAATTCCATTTTTTATCTGCAGTGTTTTTGAGTCTTTCAGTATGCTTTGTAAGATGTTATTCTAGGTGTTACATTATATATACATAGTCTTACAGTGTCAATCTTTTTACCAGTTTAATGAAATATGGACACAGAATTATGCTTTGTCCCTTTTTTGTTGTTAGGTATCTTGGAGTCAATTCTGTATGTGTGAATGCATGTCATTCAAATCCATGTTTAAGGGTCAGTTGTACTCCATCTTTCTGGAAGTATAAATCCATCCACCTTTAAAAGAAATTATTATTAGACTGCTAACCAAAAGTGGCTCAAACCTGCCAACCCCTCTTTAAGAGAATGAAGCTGTGTGCTTCAGTAAGATATGCAACCTCCACAACCCTATAAAACGTTGCTATCAGTTGTACTGGCAGTGGATTTGGTTTGGTGTTTGCCACTAGTATATAAATGTACGTTTGACTTTTGTATATTGGCTTTGCATCCTATACCCATATGAGTTTTACTTATTATTTTCTTGTTTTATAGATTCTTTAGAGTTTTCTGCATAAACCATTATTTTACTCTGCATAAAAAGATTTCTTTCTTTCCTTTTTCCCTTTTTCTTATTGCAATGATTGGACCTCACATATAATGTTGAATGGAACTGGTAACAGCAGCCATTCTTACCTGTTCCTGATCTTGAGGGAAAGATTTTAATATTTCATGATAAGGTATGATGCTAGGTATAGGTTTGTTTAGAAGGTTTTTTTTTTAAATCAGATTAAAGATATTCCTTTTATTACTGATTTGCCAATCATGGATTTTATTTTGTTTAGTCATGAATAGGTGTTGAATTTTGTCAGCTGTATATTTTAAAGTAATCATCAGGTTTTTTCCCTTTTTCAATAATATGTGTGGCAGCTAAATTTTGCCTCACTATGTACCTCTGTGAAAGTACAAGGTGGCGTCTAGCCTATCAGTCAGTTCACAGTCTGATATTGCCTACTTGGGAGAGTAGCCTTTTGTAAAGGAGAGTGAGAATCCATCATTCAATTTCTCTGTCTCTCTTGCCTCACTTTCCTGCTTGTCAGTCCTGTTTCTGCCTCCTTGGGTGGTCCCTGTGGGCCGCTGACCCTGGGAGCCCAGCTCCTTGTTGACTCCCTGTCATGATTCCACCAACCTTGCATCCACATGGCTGTGCACCCAGTGGCCCATGATCTCCATGTTTTACACTTCCCACTTCTGTGTCACTGGCCTGCAGCTAGGCGAGTCTGAAAAAGGCCCTGGCGAGCAGAAGGCCCGTGACTTGAGTTGAGTTGGGCTGGGATGCCTTCCTGATATAAAATTACTTCATGATAGAACATTCTTTTTTATACCTATGGGATCCCTGCTGGGGTAGTGGTAATTAACTGAGCCGCAGAGGAGAAAGATGGTGCTTTGTACTCCTTAAAGAGTTCCGATCTCAGAAACTCATGCTTGTCTTCCAGAGTCAGCATCGACTTGGTGGCAGTGAGCCTGGCACCTGAGCTTATGCATCTGTGTCACTGGTTCTGTTGCTGTAGACTGACTGTCTGCTCCTGCCGGTCTTTACCACCCAACCCAGCACAATATGTTTCTTTGGTTAGTTTTTTAAATTGTTAGGGTAAATATCTTGAATTCCTAGAATAACCCTCAGTTGGTCACAGTGATCCTTTTTAAATGTTGTTAGATTTACTTTGCTCATGTTTTGTTATGGACTTTAGCATTAATGTTCGCGAAGTAGATTGGTCTGCAGCTCTATGGGGCCTTATGGGAGCTTCTGAATCACTACAGGGGAACTGCAAAAGGGAATACCTGTACTTTATCCTGGACTATGGCTACACTATAAGTTTTCAATTGCCAGGGGTGAGTAGTCATTTTTTTTATGAAAAGGAGATGGTAGGACAAAACTGTGGTTTTTGGTTTTCCTTTCACATATTGCTTTTTCCAGGTCTAGTGTGTTTGCCTCAGAAAGAGGATTGGGAAGTACTTCACTCGACTTGTATCTCTATGTAATATCGGTTTCATTTTTCTAGAAGTGTAAATGTCATTTTATTAATAAACTGTGTAAGAGCAGTTTTTAACTACTTTTCTACTTTGAGTGTCATCTCTGAAAAAATATATATATTGTCTGGGTAATAGGATTCATTGACATTTTAGAGTTCTTCCACTGTGAACAGCACTCTCACTTTGAAAGTTGTGTGTTCACGTGCCCTACAGTAATTTACGGTATCTCTTTTGAGTCTTTAATACTTCTTTTTATTCTTCAGCAAGATGCTGACCTTGCCACATTGAGGTTTTGCACTTAATGCTTTCCTTTGGCTTTCCAATGTATATTTCGCTCCTCGTGATATTTGTATCCTGTGTAGGTAAGCCCTCAAAACTTCGATGTGATTGTGGGAGTGAGGATCCTCAAAGACGGAAAGATTGATAATCACAGAAAGCATGGTGGGTGTGTTTACACCAGGACCAGAGCCCGGGAGTCAGTTTTAGCCTCGTGTGTACCAGGGGAGAATTGTGCTCTGTTGGATTTTCAATGGCTGATTTTTCAGAGTGTCTAGGAAGTGTACAGGAAAATAAGAGTTCCCAGTTAGTCTTCTAACCCCTGGCGCATCGCTGCTCCTGTTGTTAGCCTCCAATAATTTCTCACAAGTCTCTCATTTATAGTATAAAAATACTTTATAATTTTTGCTCTGTGCCAGCAATTCTGGCATATACCTATGGGTCGTGACCCCTTTGGGGGTTGAACAACCCTTTCACAGGGGTTGCCCGATTCATACAGTAGCAGAATTACAGTTATAAAATAGCAATGAAAATAATTTTATGGTTGGGGGGGGGGGGTCACCACACCACGAGGAACTGTATTCAAGGGTTGTGACATTAAGAAAGTTGAGATCCACGGCTCTGTGCTTTATGGAGTTCCTGGCTAACTTTATGGAGTTCCTCTGCTAACTTGAAGTTTGGTGGTTAGTGTCCACCTAGAATTAATGCAGAAGAAAAACCTCATAGTCCTTTTCTGTAAACTCAGCCACTTCTGCCCCACATGGGGCACGGTGCTAGAATGGACTGTGTTTTGTAGGATATCCTTTATAGTACCACACATTTGCCATATTCACTTTTTTTTTCTTGTTTCATTTTATTATTTTTAAAAATCATTTTATTGGGGGTTCGTACAGCTTTTATCACAATCCATCCATCCATCCATTGTATCAAGCACATTTATACATATGTTGCCCATCATTGTACAGTTTTTGCCATCATTTTCAAAACATTTGCTTTCTACTTGAGCACCTCAATTTTTCCCTCCTTCCCTCATCAACCCTTGATAATTTACAAATTGTTAATATTTTTTCATGTCTTACACTGACTGATGTCTCGCTTTATCTGCTTTTCTGTTGTTCATCCCTATGGGAGTGGGAGGGAGCTTCCCCCTATCTTTCCCCACCCTCCCCTCCCCCTCCTGATATCGCTAATCTCCTTGCTGGTCCTGAGGGGTTTATCGGCCCTAGTTTCCCTTTGTTGAAAGCTCTTATCTACCAGTGTACATGCTCTGCCCCCAGCTGCATTTGTAAGGTAGAATTAGAGTCACCATAGTGGGAGGGTGAGGGATGGAGGTAACGTTAAAGAACTAGAGGAAAGTTGTATGTTTTTCTTGGCATTATACTTCACTGGCTCTTCTCTTCCTTGCAACCTTCTGTAAGGGGATGTCCAATTGTCTACTGATGGATTTTGGGTCTCTGCTCGACCCTTCCCCTCATTCAAATTGATAAGATTTTTTGTTCTGGGTCTTTGATGCCTGATACCTGATCCCATTGACACCTCATGATCACACAGGCTGGTATGCTTCCATGTGGGCTTTATTGCTTCTCAGCTAGATGGCCACTTACTTGTTTTCAAGCCTTTAAGACCCCAGACACTATATCTCCCCCCTCCCCCACCACAGCCCCGTCCCTATATCTTTTGATAGCTGAGCACCATCAGCTTTCTTCACCACATTTGCTTATGCACCCATTTGTCTTCAGGGATCATGTCTGGAAAGTGAGCATCACAGGAAGTCAGGTTGTTAGAACAAAGTGTTGAAGAAGTACTTGAGTAGAGCTCAGTGTTCTCCTGCTACCTTAATACTTAACATATGAATATATGTACATAGATCTATATAAATAGGGATATCATTATATATAAATATATTTACATAGTTTTTATGTCTGTATTTACACATCTATAAATGTCCTTTGCCTCATAGTTCGTTGCTTTATTTCATTTTACTTTCCTCTTGCCCCACTGTCATGTTCGCCCTTCATTAGGCTTTCAGTAATCCTCTTGGCTACATTTGCATTTGATTAAGCCCCACCAGATATCATACTCTCTCCTTGCCAACAGTTGTGGAAACTTGTTGTCTCCTTCTTCCTGCATTAGTTCTTGCCAAGTTCTTGAAATGGGGAAGAGTGTTTTCAAGACTCTAAAGACACAAGTTCCTTGTAGGACTGCAGACTTTACTCATGGATAGTATTAATTTAATTTTTTTCTTTAATAGGAAAACAAAAAATATTTCAAGCGTAGTGAACTTGCAAAAAAAGAAGAGGAAGCATATTTTGAGAGATGTGGCTACAAGGTATGAATGTCAACTTTTACAATAAATTGTATATTTCTAAATTTATATTTATTCAGCTGTTGTTAAAGTGACAAAATTATTGATCTTTGTCCAATTTATCAATGTTATACATTAGCCAATAAATGAGAAGCCATCTGGAGAGGTATGAGTTTTTGGTTTTGTTTTCGCATTTTATTTTTCGTTTTATATTTTAGATTATAAATTCAGGAAAATTCATGCATGACTTGGCTTGGAATGGTTTGGCTTTTGTAGACAGCATGAAATAGCTTGAGATGAAAGCTCGAATTTATTTGTGTTTTAAAATAAATCCTGGATCTGATACTGCCTCATTTTCATCTTCACCAACCCCCTCTTCCCACTTCTCCCAATTAAAGTCTTTTTTTTAAAAGGGTTCCAAATTTTACTCATTTAGCCACAATGGAATTAACAGTGGTATTTTCTCTGTGTTCTGCTAAATATTTTATTGATTGATTGATTTTTTTTTTGTTTGCATTATTAGTAACCCATTTTGGCCCCGTGTGCTTCTCTTTGCCTGAAGTATGGTGCCATCTAACATTTACATGTTTTTGTGTGATGAGGCATTACATTTCAAACACTGTTTAGTCTTTTGGGTAAAATGTATTTCCAAATGTTAGTTAGAATCAAATGAGTTAGTTGTTTGGGAAGCTTTGAGAATTTTAGAAGCACGCCTGGAATAATCTTTGAAATTATCTAAATTGATAATGTATTTGAGTCTTTCTTGGTAGGGGTTGAAGGTGATGAGGTGGAGAAATTATGTCTACAATTTTTTTAAAGATTACATCTTGTTTAGTAGTTTTTAAAACCAGTCTTAAGAGGTTCTATCAAAATTCTTTGGCCAAGGCATAAGTTTGAAATCAGCTTTCTGCTTGTAATACATCAATATCAGATAATGATCTGTGCATGTAATGGGCGATGCTCTGGAAATTCATTTTTCTGGCATAGCATTTCTAGAAAGAAGCATGAGGAATGCAAATGGTCTGTGTCTGCATTTGGCTTTCTTTTGTAGTGCTGGGAAAGGGCAAATGTTAAAGAAAAATGTTGTATTTTGGATAGGTTTCCACAACCTGAACATTTAAAATTGTATTTTGATATGTTTCATGAGTCAATTGATTTTACTTGCTTGCTTATCAGGACATTAAAATAAGTTTCAACTGTAGGTATTGAGTAGATTTTTCAGAAACGAGTATTGCCAATGTTGACTAATTAAAATTGGGTCTAAAATAAGAATCACTTTTGGGAAAAGTTGGCTTGCTGCTTTTCTAAATCCTTAGAATTGAAACATTTTTGTTTTTTGTCAGATAGGAGAAGAATTTAAAATAATTTTTGCTCTGTTGAGATTATCACAGAAGCAGTGAGTCCTGTTAACTACCTTGGAATGAGCAATGGGGCTGTCGTTCTAAGAATCTTAGAGAAATGCCTCCTGCTCTATATTTACAAAGAAATCACAGGACTTTTTTCCTAAAAATGTTTTAAATATTTCCATTTTCATAGTAATAAAAAATATAACTGTATGACTGTGAGTTTTTCATAGAAATTAGTTATCTTTTAAGGCTTGATGCAGTATCCACCTGTGAATATATGAAAGCTTAAGTTTTTACCTTGCAATTTGTAAATCATTAAAGATGGAATAATAGATTATATCACTTTAATAATTAGCCCATCTTAATTGAGTATGGGTTTCATCCCTAATGTTGATCTTCTGATATGTTTTGTTGATCTTACTCTAACTTTTAGTATTTCAGATTGTCTTAGGCTTGGTTCGGAACACTTGTTTCAATATCTTGTCACAGACCGTACTGTGGGGCTTATTTATCTATTGTTGAGCTCAGTTTTCCTAAACTGTGATGTAGCTAGCAGACTCGAGGCTCTATGAAGAGACTGCTTTTCCTAAGGTTCATTTGAGCAAGATTATCTACTTGTGTAGTATAAATAGAGTGCTGCTCTTTTTTTCATTATTTTTCCATTATTTTGAGGTTTGTAGCCCAATTTGTAGGTAACTTCTGTGTAGCACCAGGGATTTTTCTAGATAACCAGTAGGGGGTTTTGTGCATTTGGAAGGATACTTTTCAGTAAGTTGGACAGGAAATAACTGGAGCGTGAGGTTTCACCCATTTTTGCTGGAAAGCTGTTAGTTTCCTTTTTTAAGGAAAAAATAAAATTCTTTTCTTCTTAACAAAAGTTTTTCTTATTGTGTCTTATATGAGAGTTTGCATATTAGATTTTTCCTTCACTTTTAGAACATTTTCTTCATTCTTGCCCATTTTTATTAGCTCCCCTCTACCGTCCAACCTCTCATGTCATTACCCTAAGTAAATATTAATCTAGCTACTCTCTCTCTGGATTACCAATCCTGGATTTCATATAAAGAAAATCCTACCCCCCAAATCCCTGCAATGACAACAAAATAAAACAGAGGAAAACTTCAGTCCAAACAAAAGCAGAATAGAAACTAGAATAGATCAAAAAAGGGCCAAAAGGGAAAACAAATAATAATATATTAAAAACTTAAACTTAGCTATAGCTGCAGTAATCCGCTTTCCATTGACCTCCGTATCTGAGGGCAAGTATAGATACATCTTTAGTTAGTGGTCTGAAGGGACTCCGTAGGTAGATTTTAGGCTTTCATTGTCATCCATCGCTCCCTGCACGCTGGGTGCTCAGAATTTAAGCTCATAATATAATTCTTTCTTCTGCTCTAGGATTTTATTATTTACAATCTTGAATCACACAGGGTACTTCCGTGACGATTTAGCTGCGCCTCACTGGCATGGTTGCTTGTTTTGAGACAAGCCCAGGACCCCAGACACTTTCTGTTAACCAGACACCATCCAACCTCTTCACCACACTGTGCCGTTGTATTCATATCTACAGTGATAGCTTCATGAAGAGGAGCCCTGGTGGCATAATGGTTTATACACTAGGCTACTAACTGCAAGATCAGCAGTTCAAAACACCAGCCACTCTGTGGGAGAAAGAGGGGAGTGACAAAGAGTGACAGCCCCCAAACCCAAGGGGCAACCTTACATAAGGTTGCTATAAGTCAGAAGTGACTGTATGACAGAGAGAACTCAGGAGGGCATATATCAAACCAGGCCACAATAATAACTAATTGTTCTTTGATTAGAGTTTGCAATTAAGTGTGAGCTCAAAATCCATTTGTTTATCTAAACTCTCTATGTATCCTTGGTCCACTCTTGGGGCAGCATTATCAGCTTGTTGAGTAATAATTACAGTAAGCCCCAGAAGACATTTGTCCTTCTAATAATGGTATTTTTAACAGTGCATGGCATAAATTTTAAAGTTCTATTGAGGGAAAAAAAATCCATGAATAGGAAAGCCTTTTAGAATAAAATACATGGGATGTTTGTTGACTTGTATCAGTTGAGAACTTAAGTAGCTGCAACAGGACTACCATATTCTTGCTTTTTTCACACTTCCTTTGCTTTTTGTGACATGTTTTAGCCCTGCAGGCAGAATTTTGTCTTAGTGAATAAGCATGAGTGGAATTTTTACTCTGTGAAAAGCACTTAAACTCTTTAGATTCTAGGGAGAACCAGTTCAGTTTCAGCCCTCTTAACTTTTTTTTTTAACCATATGACTCTACCAATCTTTATAGTAAGAATGTTGCTTCTTAAGCGCATGTTTTCTACTTGGTGATGTCTTGAAATGAATGTTTTCTAAGCTCGGAGAAACATACTCATTTATTATTTGCTCTTTCTTTAGATGAACATTTAGAAAGCCTTCACTATTTAAAACATGTTTAATTTCCATGAATAGCTAAGGTAATTGATAACATTATCCACGAATACACATGCTCTCCATAGAGCACGTTCTACTTTCCATGCTGACTTCCAATTCTCTTGGCTATTAATATAGATACAGCCCAAAGAGGAGGATCCGAAACCGCTTGCTGCATCAAATCCAGTATTAGAACTTGAACTGGCAGAGGAAAAACTACCCATGACTCTTTCTAGGCAAGAGGTACGTTTATAGATAAGCATTTAATGAGAAAAGAGACGTTCTCAGCGGTGTTTGCATTTATCTCTATTTATTTCCAGTAAGCTATATGATCTTAATTCTTATGGAACTGAAGAGACTTTGCAGCTGAACAGCTTTCTTCATGAAGTCTTAAATTTGCCTCCTTTCTCGATACTGTAATCTTAGTTTTTTTTAAAAAAATAGTGCATCCTTCTAAATTTTATAGATATATCTATTCTAAATAAATAATTGCAAAATTATTTAAGAATAATAATGTACTCAGATTAGTACTTTCCTAAATTATTTGAAATAATACAAAGTGAGTGGCATTAATTTTGGGGGGAAATGAAATTAATAGAAAACTGAATTTTAGCACAAACTTTTAGAAAGTATTAATTTGTGTATTAATTTGTAACTTCTTTACTTAACAATGTATTTCTCTATGTCAAAACATAGAGCCTTGCATCACTGTTATTAGCTGTATGTGGTAATTTTCCATTGTTCGCCTAATCTGTAATATTTTTCAAATAAATTCTTTACTGATGATCATTTAGATCGCTATAACATTTCCCTATCCTAAGTAATACTGAAGTGAACACCTTCACATGCCCACACGCAGTTTCTGGATTGCAAATGACTTCTGATTGTGTTTGCCTTACTATACGATATATAGAATACCTTTCTGTGCTTAAAAATATTAAAGAAATATTTCCAGATACACTAAAACAACAATAATAATACTTTGATGCATGTCACAAAATAATACCCATATATTACCAACCATTGTATGTACCTGAATTTTTAAGATCATGGGCTTTATGGAGGCTGTTTGTAATCATTGGCTGTGTGTGCAATAAGTAGGATTGTGTGTAATCCAAGACTTGTCTATAATAATTTGTGATTACTTCTTTTGGAAAAATTTCTAGAAGCATGATATCTTTTTTTTTTTTAATATAGATTTTATTGGGGGCTCCTACAGCTCTTATAACATTCAATGCATCATTTGTATTAAGCATATTTGTACATGTTGCCACATTCATTTCCAAACATTTTCTACTTGAACCCCTGGCATAAGCTCCTCTTTCCCTCTTTCCTCTTCTTTTTTCTTTTTTTAAATTCTAGCTTCTTTCCCCTCCCCCGCTGGAAGTATGATTTCTGAGGCAACAACTAAGTATATTTATCAGACTTTTCAGACAGATTACCAACCAGCTCTATAAATGTCTTACACTCGTTTATTCTTCCATCCGTAGTCTCTGCTCATACCCTAGTCAATGCCAACTTTGATTTTTTTTTAAGGCAAGATTTGAAGACATTTTTGTGATGCCAAGAATTTATACTATTCAGAAAGGCACAAAGGAACAGTGCCACCCCTCCTTCCTGCCTTTGCTCCAAATCGTCTCTCCCCGTCAGTAGTCAGTTCTTCTGTCCTTGGATTTGTCTCTGTGAGTTCTGGGAATCTTCCAGGAATGCGCTGTAAAGTGAGGGTGCACTTTACCTTATTCTCCGCATTGACACAAATTAGACCATTTGCAGCTTTTTTAACCTTGACTTTTTTACTTTAAAATATATTTTGAGGATATCTGGAATTATCCTAGTAATAAACTCAGATGAGCGCATCAAGTTGTATGCATGTGGATGTGCACTTTAAAATTGTGACAGCAAAAAACTGGAACAATATGAAAATTCACACATGAGTATTGGTGTTTGATAGTCAATGTTTTAATTTGGGCAAGACTTGGTATCTTTGGCTTTCGTTTTTATTAATGAGGGTAACAATGATCGCTCTCATAAGTCTTTATGACTACATGAAGTATAGTAATAATACGCACTTAGAACACAGTACTTAGAGGTAAGTTTTTGATAAATTTTGTTTCTTTTGTTTTGGTGGCATCACTGCCCTCTGGTGGTGGGAATAGGAGGCCCAGCCTTGCTGCTGGATTTGAACCTTCAACCCAGTGGGCTGCCGTCCCGTGCACAATCACTACACCACCGGGGCTCAGCCCAAGCTTTTGAGAAATTTATCTTTTATGTCTAGCTGTAGTTTTCTGAGTTTAACTAGCCTCTTATGGGCATTTAGTTTATTTTCTGGTTTTTGCTGATGCAAATAATTCTAAAGTATAATCCTTATAAAAATATATCTTTCTGCATTTATATGAGTTAATCAGTATGATCATTGTCTAGAAAAGAATTTCTTGTTAAAGGATGTGTCATTTAAAATTCTGAATGTTATTAAATTTCCCTATAAAAGTTTCTTTACCAGTTTATATTTCTACTAACAGTTTAAAGAAGTAATATTTTTCTAGCAAGTCTGTCAGCTCTTATTTTTAAAAAGCTTTAGTCTTTTTTCAATCTAACAACAGTATCAATTTTTTAAGTTCTTCCCCAGCTGATACATGTAATTATTAGTGAAATTGAACCTATCATATGTTCACTGGTTTTTAGTATTTTTTTGTGACTTGCAGACTTTCTTTTGTGAGATTGCTTTACTGGTTTGTTAATCTGTATTAAAAATATTAACAATTTTAAAAAATTAGCAATTTTCATGAGTATATGAGGAGAAATTCCTGAAAAAGTTATATTTTAATTCTGTTTTTCTATGAACTTTTGAAACCCTAATCTAAATATGCCAGGTATACATTTTTTAAATCCCTTTTGGCACAAATTTTTCTATGATCATATCAAGCAATCTTGGTTGTGGGTATCATACGCAGAAACGTTTCCCCTACCCCATGTCAGAATTAGGTAAAAGAATTTGGGGGCTGAGCCCCGGTGGCGTAGTGGTTGTGCGCGGGACTGCGGCCCACTGGGACGGAGGTTCAATTCCAGCAGTGGGGCTGGGCCTCCTACTCCCACCACCGGAGAGCAGTGATGCCCCCCCCCCCAAAAAAAAAAAAAAAAAAGAATTTGGAATGCATAGGCCGGATCTGAGAATTTTTAGAGGCATTTAAAAAATATATGGGTTGGGAGGATTTTCTTTTTTGTAAAAATAGTAGAAAGGGTTTCATAGAACTAGGGTAAAATGAGTAGAGTTTTGAGGGGAAATAGATTTCAGTTTAATTTGAGAAACAAGCAACACACATCTGACCAAAAATGTGATGGGCTAGTTTAAGAAGACGATGTGATTCCTGTCATTTGTCAGCTGGGAACTTGAGAAGGTGGCCTTTGAGGCCGCTTCTTTGTTGATTGGAGATAGTACCAGATGATCCCTCACTTTCTGTTTTATATCAAGCTTCTGCTAACCCAATGGAAACCCTGGTGTCTAAGTGTGATACTGTTTAAGCTCCTTGGCTTAATGACATTTCGGTCAGTGAGTTATCAATGATTATAAGTTTTTTTCCCCCTTCTCTCTACACACATTGTCCCTTTCATCTTCATGTTTTTCATGTATCTTATTACACAGATTAGTCCTTGCCTGAAGCAGTCAGCCAAATGACCTACATAAACTATTACGAGTATTTAAGTTTAAGGTGTGCTGATAACAGTATATCTGTTCATGAAAAATGAAAGAAAAAGAAATTCAACTTTTTGTATCTGTATTTAAAAGTAAGTGGTCAGAACTTACAGCAATAGTAAAGAGAACTTTTTTTAAAACCTAAAATACATTATCATATTGTCTTTTTGTGTTTTTTAAAAAAGGTCTGAGAACATATGTTAAAATGAAGGCAAAAATAGAGCCTTTTCATGATAGTTTGTGATGGTATAGCTTTGGGTTTTCTTAGAAAAGGAGGATATTTTAAAATTGCGGCCTTGCTTAAATTTGAATTATAGATTCATAGACCACTTTAGTAATAACATTAAATAAAATATATATGACGATAGGGAAACATCTATGTAGTATTAAGGTAGCTGATGGACATTGGGCCTGTACTGAAGTACTTCCTCAAGGCAAGAACACTTTGTTCTAGTAACCTGGCATTCCATGATGCTCACCTTCTAGACAAGATTGCTGAAGATAAAGCAGGTACATAAGTAAATGTGGTGAAAAAAGCTGATAGGGCCTGGCTATCAAAAGATAATATCTGGTGTCTTAAAGGCTTGAAGATAAACAAGTGACCATCTAGCTGAGAAGCACCAAAGCCCACATGGAAGAAGCACACCAGCCTGTGTGATCATGAGGTATTGATAGGATCAGTTATCAGTTATCAAAGACTAGAACAAAAAATCATATCATTGTGAATGAGGGGGAGTGCAGAGTGGAGACCCACAGCCCATCTGTAGGCAGCTGGACACCCCTGACAGAAGGATCTTGGGGAGGAGACGAGCCTGTCAGGATGCAGTATAGCACCGCTGAAACATATAACTTTCCTCTAGTTCTTTTTTGCTTCCTTCCCACCCCCCACCCCCATTACCATGGCCCCAATTCTGCTTTATAAATCTGGCTAGTGGACCCGAAGATGAGCTGGAAACACAGGGAATCCAGGACAGACAACCCCTCTCAGGACCAATGTTGAGAGTAGCCATACCAGGAGGGTAAGGGGAAGGTGGGGGAACATAGGGAGAACCAATCACAATGGTCTACCGGTAACCCTCTTCCAAGGGGATGGCCAACAGAAAAGTGGGTGAAGGGAGACATCGTTCAGTGTAAGACACGAAAAGATAATAAAGATTTTATAAATTATCAAGGGTTCATGAGGGAGGGACGGGGTGGGGCGGAGGAAAAATGAGAAGCTGATATCAAGGACTAAAGTAGAAAGAAAATGTCTTGAAAATGATGACGACAACAAATGAACAAGTATGTTTGACACAATGGATGTTTGTATGGATAGTGATATTGTACGAGCCCCCAATAAAGTGATTTTAAAAGAAAAAAATTCATAGCAATGCCATTTGAATCAAAATAGATTTTAACAGACTCGATTTCCTCTTGGACTCACAAACATTTTTATTGAACATAATTGAAATGATCAAAGTATTTGAAAGATTTTTTTTTTTAGTTCATTCAGAAACATCTGTGTATGAGTAATCAAATTAGTTCTATTTAATCCAGATTTCGATTTGATCTTATTTGAGCTCAAAAAATTGTTTAGAGGTGCTTGGTTTTCCCAATCTCAAAAATTAAATTACTTCCTGGGGATTTCTTTTCTTTTTCAAGGTTATCAGGAGGTTGAGAGAAAGAGGAGAACCAATCAGATTATTTGGAGAAACAGATTATGATGCTTTTCAGCGTTTACGAAAAATAGAGATCCTCACACCAGAAGTGAACAAGGTAAGAAGTCAGATCAAGCTAGAGCAAAAACAAACAAGCCACAGTACCCCGTTAACCGGGAGAAGTATGGAATCGGATGCATTGCTTTGTGATAGGCACAAATGGGGTAGAGTGAGTTGCTATACTACTGCTGCTAAACGTTACTTTAGTCTTTTGAAAAAACAATTTTGGCTTCTGTTTCCTTATTTTGTTGTCTACCTGTTGTATCAACTGCTGTGAGATCGATGTGGTTCTTTATGCCTGTGTTAGCTTCCGCAAAACTGTAGTTTAAAGCAATTTCTTAATATAAAATCTGCTTCAGCTTTCTTTTTGGATTGTATAATAAACCACCCTGAAACTTGGTAATACATTATTATCTCTCACTGCTAAGCTGGACACTTTTTGCTCGAGATATTCTTGTGATTGCATTTGGATACAGTTCTGCAGCTGAAATTGTCTGAGGCTTCGCTGGCCTGATCTGCTAAGGTCGTGTCATTATTCATATGTCTGATACCCTAGTTTGAGTAGCTGGGGACTGGCCAGGCACCTCTTTCCCCCTTTGTGTTTTCCCTCTTGATTAGCCTCCTTTGCCTCCCTGAATGGAAGTGTCTGGATAGTTGGACTGTGCACGTGGTGCCTGCCTTTCCCTGAGTGTGAGTATTCCAAAATAGGGACCACAGAACTTTTTTATGAGCTATCTTCAGAGGTTTGCATTGTCATTTCTGCCACGTTTAAAAAATTACACGGAACTAGTCTAATTCCATGTGGGAGACCTGTAGCTTCAATCATTTGCCCAACTTGTGTGCATATCTTGGTCAGCAACCGTCTTGATCATACTATCTTGTTTTAATTTCTTTGACTGTATTCATTCTCCTTGAACCACTTCCTTTATGATGATTATGCACTACATTAAGACAGATAGAAAAGTGTGTTTCTTTTGCTTTCCTTTCCTCCCTCCTAGTTTGAGAATAAGTTGGTGCTGTCTCAGACCCTTCTTCTCATTTGCTTCAAATTAGAATAGTCTGCTCTGCTCATCTCTTTAGATGCTTCAAAAAACAAAGCCCAAACCCATGCTGTCAAGTCTGTTACGGCTCAGAGGGTCCCCTCGGACAGAGCCGAGGCTGTCATTTGCAGAAGCCCCACCGCCAAAGCTTTCCTGTTGCGGAACAAGGGGGGTGGGTGCAAGCTGCTGGCCTTCCCATGAACAGGCAAACACTTAGCCAGCTCACTGCCAGGACGCCGTCTGCCTTCCTCAGATCCTTGCTGTCCCACATCCCTGTCCTATTGGTCTTCCATGCTGCTGCCAGTTGGATTTTCCGAACGCATATGATGTTTACATCACTCAACTTCCAGCAGCTTCCCACTTCTCCACATGGCTTATAGAACCTTGCCTGATTTGCTACCAGCTTCCCTTTCAGGCTTCACTTTTCAGTGCTGCCGTTCCAGCACACAACACAAACCCTTGCCTGCACGCTTTTTGACTTCTGTGTGATGAAACGTCTTTCTTTAATCTGCTGTGACTTTCCTCTTGTATGCCCCATTTGAAATTGAGCACGTAAGCACTTTTTGACATAACTCAGAGTATTGCATCTATGTGAACATTTCCTTGGTGCCAATGATTGTTCTTTGTTCCCTTCTCCACCTTCAGTTTGGTTAGTGCACTTACCATAGTGTTGAGTTTCTACATATTTATCTCTTCCATGTGAGCTTGGACTGTTTTATTTTTTATTTTTCTATGCCTAGTATGATAGCCATACAATTTGAAGAAAGAGCCAAGGACATCATAGGTCTAGATTGCATTCCTGGTTTAGTGAGCTATTCATTATGCAGACTTTGGCCTACTGTTAAATCTTTCTGAGGCTTAAAATCTTCATTTAGACGGTGGAAGTGGTGAAACCTGGCTCCCTGGGATATTGTGGGAATGAAAGGAAAGAACCACTGAGAGGCCTAGCTTGAGGACTGATGTACTCATACATAGCAGGGGCTCCCAAGTGTGTGGTTCATTAAGTCTTTTGAGTTGAATGCTTCTGTCTTGTGTTTGTGGAAGGACAGTAGACTAGAATCTGATATCTTTAATGTAGTAGCAATAAACGTTAAATTTTTTGAATGCTTATTTTCTGGCTCTGACTGTTGAAAATGTACTATTCATGTATTAACTCATTTAAGTGAATTAATGTTTTTAAAGCTTTTGCAATAGTCATAGCACATGTCGTTGTAGATGAAATAAGATATGTCATCCTCATGAAAAGCCTACCTATTAGAATGATTACTTTTATTTCATGGATCAGGTAATGACAGCATCATTGCTCAAGAACCATGGTAGCAAAGATTTCAATCCCCATAACCCCAACAGCACCAAGCACTACCCTACCTCTAATCTTGGGTTGTAGTTTCATGTCTGTTAGGATCTAATGGCCAGTTCTCAGTCATGTTCAGGAAACAGGCTTCCATTTTTTTATCCAAAAATCATGAACTGGATTTGCATGAAATATGAATTTGTCAGCTTGTTGTAAATATGGTTGAGAGTCTATATAGATTTGATACTATTTTTTGTTTTACTGCTATTTATTTTGGGTCCTCAGAATAGTTGATATGACATTAGATGTTTAAGAGAACTGAGGAAACAAGTTGGAGATTAAAATGGAGACTTGGTCGCTATGATTGGGCTTCATCAGAAAGTTGCAGCATTTTTAAAGGTTCTTTCTTGGATTTGTCACCACTATCTGTTTTACTGACCATCAGATTAGCCATTCATGTTCCTCTTTTTTAGTTTAAATATGTTTTAACAATCATATTCGAATGAGCCGTGGTGATCGCTATATAACAAGTGGAAATCTTATTCAAGTCGCCATTTTTGCTAAGCTTTTAACTCCTTGTGGGGAAAAAGCGTATTGGCCTTAAAAGCCACATGAAAAGCATTTTTGAAGTTTCACACTGGATATTTAACTTTTTCATCATCTGTAGGGATTGAGGAATGACCTGAAAGCAGCTTTGGATAAGATTGATCAGCAATACCTCAATGAAATTGTGGGTGGACAAGAAGCTGGAGAAGAAGACACACAGAATGACTTGAAAGTTCACGAAGAAAACACCACTATTGAGGAGTTAGAGGTAACGCTATACCCATCTTACTCCATCCATCCCTTTTGATCTTGGGAATTGGTGGTTCATTTAATCAGTCCATTTAGAGTTCAGAGGACACTGCTGTTACCATTGGCCAATGGAAAGTACTCTCTTTTTGTTTCACGTATTTATTTATTTAGTTTCCTTTTTGTCACGCTCCACACTCCCTGTACTTCTTGCCTGCCTAGTTCATCATTCTCATATGTGTGATCTGCATTATTTTATTACTTGTTGGTTTTCTTATAAAATCTGTAGCATTTTGTATGTGTGCCTTTGTATGCCTTACAAAGCTGTTAAAAAAAAAACAAAACACCACTTTTCTTTTAGCTTAGTCTTTCAGACCCGTCCCGAATCCTGGTAGCCATGTAATCCTTTCATGTAGACTGCCTCTCTGTGGTAGTCTGTGTGCGGTGGGTTCCTAGCCCATGACTAACAGTGCTGAGCCCCCCAGTCCCTGCTACACAGACGGCTTGATAATGCACACTCTCGTGCATAGCCTCCAGTCAAGACTGAAAAGTAGACTTGCTGAATTTCTGTATGTTTAATTTGGCTGAATACTACCGAAGTTCTTTCCAAAATGCCTGCCCCGTCCTCATCAGTGTGGGAGGGTCTTGT
The DNA here is from genome assembly GCA_004026705.1 of Nesogale talazaci. NCBI lineage: Eukaryota > Metazoa > Chordata > Mammalia > Afrosoricida > Tenrecidae > Nesogale > Nesogale talazaci. The sequence goes on from PVJH01013805.1 coordinate 48,642, forward strand.
ATTTCTGCAATCCTACCAACACTTGGCAATAGTTTGCTTTTTTTTTTTTGTCAGAGTGATGACTGTAGAGTGTTATAGATGATCTTTAAAATTACAATGCAGAGCCTTAGCATGCAAGTATATAGTGAGAGAAAGTTATGGCATAGTTTAAAGCTCTTAATGCTTAATAAAGTGCAAGCTGCTCTTTTCCTATTTCCCTTCCTTCCTGGCCCTGACACAGCTCACTCACCAGGCGGGCAGCCCCAGGACAGGTGGCTGCCCATGGACCCGCTTCTCCTCCACCAGTGGACCCTATGTGGGACTGAAACAAGTGAAGCTGTGAGGATTTTTTTCCATGTTTAACTAGCTTTATTGGCATACTCATACACCATACAGGTCATCTGAGGTGGATAATTCCATTGCTTTTTGGTATTTCACAGGGGTACAATGATCACAATCTAATTTTAGAGTAATTTGTTCTCCAAAAGAACTGTCATAGTATTAGCAGTCACTACTTATCTTCTTTGATTCAGATACATTGACAGGAAAATTGGCTATCCATGTATTTTTCTTCTTATTTAGAAGTTCCATTAAGTTTTTAAATAAAAATTAAATAGCACAATGCAACCATTGTGCCATTTTCCAACTAGTGTTGATAGCATATATATTTGGTTGTAATTGAACAGTTAACTTAACAAAAACATTCTTTCTCTCTAGGCCTTGGGAGAATCTTTAGGCAAAGGTGATGATCATAAAGACATGGACATCATTACCAAATTCCTTAAGGTATGTTTCCTTTGACTAAGGAAGGGAAGGCACTTTGCTTAGTAAAGAAACGTTCTTAACGTTTTTGATGATCAAGGATAAAGGGAAGTTCTTCATAGGCCTATATTTAATTCTTTACTATGTTTATGTTATTGTTCTACAACTTGACTATAGAGCTAATCAAAGGAAATAATATCTGCCTCAGCACTTCTCTTTAAAGTTGTCTGATCAACATATTGAGACAGAAAAGAATGGGCAGCAGGAGGAACTGAAAGTTTGAGGAGTGCCGTTTTTGATTTTGAACCACTCTAGGAAGGTGTGGGGTATGAGGAAGTTTCCAGAGCTTTTATAAGAGGATGATGCAGGAAGGAGGAGAAGACACTGGCTGGAAGAAGAGAAACAGCGGTAGCCTTTCAGAGATGCCATTTATCTTCTTAGTCCACAGAGAGCAGCCTCGTCTTGCTGTGATAGGCACTTTCCGTCTGGTTATGGAACTCCCCACTGCACTGGGCTAGACTGGGTGTGGGCAAATTGTCAGCATTTGACCACTAGCTTTGATTACATTCTACCCAAGAGATTCAAAGGCTAGAGGTAGAAGAAATGTCTTCACTGATTAAAATACCATCAGATAACAATTACATAGTTTGATACTTGTTTTCACAACTGAGACCTAACATACTAGCCCCCAAGTTCTCAATTAAAAGAAAAAATTCTGACTCTATTGGAGATATGGCATGGGACTTAGGTAGGGGGTGGACCCTAATATGAATGTCCCCTTTACGTGATTCCCACAGCCTTCAAGTTGGACTGAAGTAAGTGGTGCTGTGAGGTTTATAGGCCCATAGAACTGCCCCTTTGAATTTCTGAGACTACCACTCTTTATGGAGGAGATGGCCTCATCTTTCTCCCAAAGGATGTGTGGTGGTTTCAAACTGTTTACCTTGTGATTAACAGCCTAATTTGTAACCCACTGCATGGCCCTTTCCTAATATCGGGTGCTTATGTCCACTGAAGGAGGCTGTCTGCCTCAGCCGTCACTGTTTGTTTATCCCTACAAAGGGAGCACTTGATTCAGCAACCGCTGAGCCACTGAGGACAATGTCCCTGGGGTTGAAGTACTGTAGAAGAGATGGTCTATTATTTTTTTCTATTTCCTTTCCTCTTTTAGTATAGCACTGTAATGATAATTTTTTTTATTAAGTTGTAGTTTCTGAGATTCCAAATATCCACAAATCCTGAGAGACTATTATTAAATATCACAGTACACATAGTATTATAGATAATCTGTCTAGGTGAGTTGAATTTTATATAATACAAGTGGAAGCAAATGTGTATTTTTATAAGCCAACTCTGAGATTTGATAGCTGTTTTTAAAGGGATATGAATACCATATTCCTCATCTAGGAATATATATACGGAATAGGAAGTTTTCCAGTAAAAGTTGTGGCTTGCTAGAGACAAAGTTTCTAAATATACGGGAGATAATAAGCAGAAATAATTCCTTAACTCAAGTATCATTTGTGGATAGCACCCATTCTTTACTGATCAACATTCCTAGGTTCCAGAGACCTGGAATTATTCCAGGCATCATTCCAGGCATTATTCCTGGCATTATTCCAGGAATTAGAGGATGAAGCTGTGCCTGCAGAAGTAGACCCTAATAACTGCTGTGTGCCCCTTGCACCTCTGTGCTCTGGTCGCAAGGTTATGTCCAGACGGGCACTTGAGTGATCTGGGGCCCAGTGACTAGAGAGGAACAGTGGATGGGATTTGCTTCCCCTGCCAGTGTCCAGCCTGACACCCCTCATCCCGGGAGAACCCCATAGAAGTGAGTAGTGCATTGCTGGCCTCGGAGAGCTTGGGAACCCCTGGACAAGGGCCTGGAGACTGACAGAGTAGCCCAGCGGCCTGGGTGAGCTTCTGCTCCTGTTCCCTGCACCCTTCTGACTGAGGGCTTTGGTCCCTTCAGTGCACTAAGGGAGCAGCAGCAGCAGCAGCAGCAGCAACTGTTTCTGCCCATAACCCCAGAGTCCCTGTGAGAAGGGAACCCTCAGAATCCCCTTCAACTGGCTCTTCGGCAGGAAGAACCACATGGCTCCTGCAGTGAGCCTGGCTCCTTCAGCCTTCTGGAAGACCGGCTGCTCCAGCCGCAATACGAGCCTGACAGACACGACTTGCTCTGCTGGCCGGGAGCTACATGTGGACAGGAAACTCAGGTTTATGTGCAAGATGGTGCATAGTAGATTTTTCACTCTTGTCATAAATGGGAAGTGTTGAATAATGAGATAGCCGGTAAGTGAGAAATCAGCTCAGCCTAGAAAGCCGCCTTAAGGGTGATTGTATACTGCTTTTTGTATCTGCACTTTTAAACATGTGGAACCACTGGGTGGCAATGTAGTCTCAATTTACCCATTCTTTCCACAGTTTCTTCTTGGTGTATGGGCTAAAGAACTGAATGCCAGAGAGGATTATGTGAAACGCAGTGTGCAGGGTAAATTGAACAGCGCTACTCAAAAACAGACGGAGTCCTATCTCAGACCACTGTTCAGAAAGTTAAGGAAAAGGGTAAGGTTCTACAAAGTTCGTTCAACTACCCCTTTCTATGTTGCTATTAACAGATTAGGTAGATTTAAAGTAAGCACAAATCTGTCTCTCACTGCAGGACAGCTTCCAAAATTAGTTACGCTTTTCGTTGCTGTTTTCCAGAATCTTCCTGCTGATATTAAGGAGTCAATAACAGATATTATTAAATTCATGCTGCAGAGAGAATATGTGAAGGTAGGTTCATTAGCAGGGCATTAAAATTATGGGCACAAGCATAGTTAAGTCATGTGTGTAATTTAAATGATCATTTGGGATGCGGGGATTTTATATCGCCAATTTAAAAACAAACGTGAAGTGAACTGGTAGTGTATTTTCTGCTGTAGTGTCAGCTTTATTTTTAGGGACTGAATAACAGACTCAGACCACAACTAAATGTCTTTGTCATTTTTAAGGTAAGCTAAAGGTTCTTTAGAGCATGTCCTCTTTATAGGCAGTTTTCATTTTATGAATGGGGTTGAATTTCCAAAGTTTGTGAATGATTCATTATAGCTTGAAGCAGTTTTCCCATAGAAACAATATTAGATAGATTAGTAGTTTCCCAGGCCAGTTATAAAGTTCATTTAATCCATAATATAGTTGAGCTATTGTACTGATGATACAATGGAATTTAATCACTCTTTATAATTATCTCAGTGGGAAAATGGTCCAAGTAAGGCTGCCAGAATTCATCTTTCCCATTTCTGTGCTGCAATGATAGCACACTACTTAGAAAGTAAGCCTTCCCCCTTACTTGGGTGTCTTTATTCTTGAATCCGGGAGGAGGTGGCAGAGAGCCTGTGGCCTCTTGGGAGAGTGTAGGAAGGGGAGATTGGAGAGCTGTCAGTTGATCGAGGGAACACAAAGCACCCCTACCAGCAGTAAAACCTTGAAATGCAGTGTACATCAAGGTCTGTTTATAGGGTTTGAGAAGCTCTGGGGGTGCAAAGGGTTACTTCCTGGGTTGCTAACCCACTCACCACCCCTTAGGGGAAAGAGGGCTCTGTCTGCTCTCCTTGGCAGTTTACAATCAGAAACCCAAAGGAGCAGCTGTGCTCTGTCTCCGAGTCAGAATCGACGCAGTGGCAGTGAGTCTGGCTTTAGGTTTCAGCAGAGTTGATGGCGGGGGTGCCCAGCCACTATGCTGCCCAAAGGTATTGTTTTTAGGGGCTTTGAGACTGTTCCGTCTCATGTTCTAGAGAAAAAGCGCTGCCTCCTCCTATACTGTCCTCACGTGCAATGTCGTAATTGAGCCTATTGTAGCCACAGTGTTGGTCCATTTCATTGAGGGTCTTCCACTCTTCATGGGCCCCTTGCTGTACTAAGCACGATGTCCTCTTCTCAGGACTCACCACTCCTGATGACATGGCCAAAGTATGTGAGATGAAGTCCTGCCATCCCACTTGTAAGGAGAATTCAGGCTGTACTTCTTCCAAGACAGTTTTGTTTGCTGTCCTGGCAGACCATGAAACTTGGACTATTCTTCACCAGCACCATCATTCAAATGCATTGATTTTCTCTTCATTCTTCATTACTCATTGTGCAGCTTTCCACATGCTGGACGAGGCAGTTGAACAGGTTGTGGCTTGGGTGAGATGAAACTTAGTGCTCACAGTGACACCTAGCCCTTCAACACTTAAAGACGTCTGTGCAGGAAATTTGCCCATGGCAATACATTGTTTGATCCTGACAGCACCTTTCATGAGTGCTGATTGTGGATCCAAATAAAATGAGATCCTTGGCAGTTTCAGTATTTTCTTTATCATCATGCTCTTTATTAGTTAAATTATGAGGAGTTTTGTGTCCTTTATATTTGAGTTGTAGTTCATATTGAAGGCCATACTCTTTGATGTTCATCAGTGAGTGAGTTAAGTCCAAGCAAGTTTGTGTCATCAGCATGTGATAGGTTCTTTTTTAAATTTTTATTTTAAATTTAATTTGCCCCCTCGCCATAAAATTTGCTTCTTCAGTTTCTCCTAGGAGATCTTTTTCTTCTGTGCAACCTCCTCTCTGGTTTAGGAACAATATGTTCCCTTTCAGTGAGGATCACTCCGTGTGGCAGGGGGAGCTCAGGGACTCCGGTGGCACAACTTGGCCGCTTCGTTCGCCTGGATGTGCTCAATGACCAGAGAATCCAGATCGAAGCCCATTCAGTTCAGCATTACTCTCTGCGGTTTAAGCACGTGCAGCAAACACTCAGCAATGTTTTGGATTCACTGACCCTGGGTCCCACTCCACAGTTTGACTGGGGCACACTTACTGACTCCACTATTGTAACCAGCTCCACCCTGGTAATGTTGGAAGGACACACACTGCTTCTGCAAGGTGATGTCTCTTAAATATCCGGTGACTTTCCCGATGTGCAGACCCATGATGGCCCGGGCAGTTTCATGGCGGTTCCCTGAAATGGACCCAGAGTTTCGACCCTCTAGATTTGCATGATTTTGTGGGGTTTTCTGGGTCAAGGGAGTGGCGAAGCATTTTGACAGATTACTTTTGGCCGCTGTGGGAAGAAGAGTGCATGTAATAGGCTCTTAATGAATCTCCCCTTGATCCAGATGCCACATCTTCTTCATATCATCCAGTTTCTCAAATTCCTTGTTCAACATTGAGTCTGAGTAAGCCTGGTGAAAGTATACGACCCTGACTTGGGTTTTTCTCATTTAAAACCTTGTAGCGCTCCCGTTCTGTTCAAATGGTGCTTTCTTGGTTTATGTACAAGTTCCACGTGAGCGTGATTGAATGTTCTAGAATTCCTGTTCATCTCAATATTATCTATCATTTGCTAGGATCTGCACCATCGAATGCCTTTTCATTATCAACTAAACACAAGTAAACTTCTTTATAAGCTCCTTCCCACATTAGTGATGATGCCCCTTGTTCTACACCTTCTTCTGAACTTGACATGAATTTCTGGTAATTCTTTGCTGACACACTACTGTAACCATTTTTGAATTATCATTAGCAAAAGTACATTTTCAGGTGATATTAATGATAATGTTTTATAACTTCCAGAGTCTATTGAATCACTTTCTCTGGAATGGGGACAAATGTAGATAGCTTCCAATTAGTTGGCCAATTAGCTGCTTTCCAGATGTCTTGACCTAGCCGAGTGGGTGTTTTCACACTGCATCAGTTTGCTGAAACGTCTTCATTTTTATTCCATCCTACCTGTTTTTTTCCCCTTTGTCTTTGGTGCTGCTTGGTTTCAATGGTTGAATGTTATCCAATTCTTTTTGGTACATTGATTCTGTGTATTTCTTCCACTTTCTTTTGATACTTCCTGCCTCATCCAATATTTTGCCCTTAGGATTCTTCATATTTCAACTTGAGCAATGCTCTTTTATTCTTCAGTTCTTTCAGCTTGAGAAATGCCACACATATTTATATTTTAGGGCTTTCAGACCCTAGATCTTTGTGTTACAGTAATACACAAGCCACCGCTATGTGACAGACCAATGTTCTATGGTGGTCCAAGAGAGTGGGAATTGAGGATTTCAGGGCAACAGTTGAAATGACAGTTCCAGAGTAGGAGTGGGGACTGTCACAGAAAAGTGGGAGGCATGTTTATAGTCCTAGGGCATGCGGCCCGGTTGGTGATCAAATGGTTTACTTGTGGAAGAGTCTCACGTTATTGAGACTAAGCTAGTTATTTTACTCCCTGGGAGAGCCAGTGAGTTTTTTTTTTTTTCACAGAAAGTATTTTTGCTTTGAGGTTATAAATTTCGTTTTTAGATAGTATCTATAAACTGTATAATCTTAGCTAAGGAAGGCTGCAGTGGACTGAGTGGGTAAGGTTGCTGTCACTGGGAGGAATTTTCATTACTCGCCTGTCTAAAATGGATGGATGCCCCTTGTTACTGTCCCTCCTCATTATCATGGACGAGAATAAGGTGAAAGTTTATTTTGTATAAACTGCAGGAAGGCCCAGGAAACTTTCATAGTCCACTTTGTGGAAATTTTTGGAAACTAAATATTGGGATTTCTTTCAGTTAATGCCTAAAGTTAAATTTTACATTCGAGAATCAGTGATGAAACTATGCATAAGCCCTTTCAAGATTAAGTTTTATAAAACCTGCTGAGCAAAGCAAGTTAAAAATCATCTTTAAGATAGGAAATGATCTTCCAGTTAGCCTGTGTACAACTAGCTATAGTACATAGGTGTTTTAAGTTTTGAATTTTAAAATTCTTTTTTGAGGCTTGGCTGAGTATAAGTTTTTAAGACCATGAATTCAGCCCTCAGGGTCTTCAAAAAACTTACTTATTTTGTGTTTATTTTTTTCCATGTCACTTGTTTTTCTGTCTTCTGTGTCACTCTTAGCCATGTTTGCTTTTTAGAAAGACCAATTTGTCTTCATTGGACTCCATCTCCATGCCTTCTATCTTTTGTTTCAAGGTTATTGCCAGGTGGGAAGGTTTGGAGGGGCCAAAGCAAAGTGATCGCATTCTTTAGGTATTTGACTTGGGGACCAACTCTTAATCTCTGGTTACACATCTGTTATGGATCCCAGGTGATATTCCCAGCACACAGAGCCTCCACTGCCCTGAGAATCCGCGCTGCTATGCAGGGAGTGGATTGAGTTTCAGATTGGATTATGAAAAACAAGTTAGCCTCTCTCTTGTATGTGACCACCTATGGAGAAGCCTGGACCCAGAGGAGAGCCAAATTAGAGTTCCCAGCAGTGCATCAAATGACCTACCTGTGTATTCCATATCTGAAACATAGTAATTTCTAAAGCTCCAAAGCCACAAAGGAATGTTTGTATTTTTGCTCACAAACTGAACTGTGTTTTCTTATTTCTGTTTGTGGTCCTGGGAAAGGCAGTCAGCCATCTTATACTTTGGTTTCCTTTGTTGAATGAAGAGAATGGTAATGTTTTTAGCATGCTTAAGTGATGGCTGACAATTCAGTCATAGAGGGGTTTACATTAAAGAGTAAAGTAAAAAAGTTTGGATTCTCAATGATTTTTTGGCTCTTATGATCTCTTTTGACACTTTCTTTGTAGGCTAATGATGCATATCTGCAGATGGCCATTGGAAATGCCCCTTGGCCTATTGGTGTCACTATGGTTGGTATTCATGCCAGAACTGGTAGAGAAAAGATTTTCTCCAAGCATGTTGCACATGTTTTAAATGATGAAACACAGCGAAAATATATTCAGGTAAGCAGTTTAAAGGGGGGAAATGTTGGCCTGGGCGTTAATTCCTGTGAAGTTACCAAAACACTTAAGATTGGAGAGAAGAAAGTAGAAAGCAAATGTCTTGGGAATGATGATGGAAACATGTGGACATGTGTGCGTGACACAATGGATGGATGGATTGTGGTAACAGTTGTACAAGTCCCCAATTTAAAAAAAAATGTTTTTTAAAGATTTGAGAGCAGAGAAATAACAGTAGTAAATGTGATAGGGTAGGATGAAAGTCTATTTTTTACAAGTCCAGTACATGTACTTAAGATACTTTAGTCAGACTAAATTAAAACATTCTAAGATTGATATATGATGTAAGACAGGATGAGCCTTGTGTTTTAATTACCTTAGCATCGCAGTGAAACTATTGCAGCTTTTTTGTTTTTCAAGATACATAAATTTACAAGTAAAGCAAGTTCAGAGGGATTTTCAGAGTCAAGTAAAGAAGAAAAAAGTTAGAGGACCTTGCAATAAACCCTGTTCTTGACTTGTACTAAACTAGAAGAAGGCGCCCAGGTGGTGGAGTGGTGTGCGAGTTGTGTTGCTAACCCCAAGGTCAGTAGTTTGGCATTGCCACCCACTCGGGGGAGAGAGAGGAAGCGTAATGCTCTGGTAAAGAGACACAGCCTAAGAAGCCCTCCAAGGTCCTATTCGATTGCTATGAGTAGAAATCTCTGGGGAAGCAAGAAGCTGCAAAGGATGGCTATTAAAATTTTTTTTCTAATGAATATAATCCGTTTTAAGTAGCATCTGATATACATTCCTGGTAAATGAGTGAGCCTTGGGTGTTTTTATTTTCTTAAAATTGTACATGCCACACATAAACTAATCTGCATTATTGTTGATTTCAACTTTTCTTCTTGGTGGGAAAATAATCCAGTAAACCCTAGGTTTTACCTAGTGATCCTAAGTCCCAGATTGTGTTGGTCTAATGACTTTTGCTGGATGTTAACTGTTAAATCTGAGATTCCGGAAGCTGACTTATAATTTAGAGTTCACTTAAAATGCACAACATCCTTCCAGACTTTTTGTCAGAACAATCATCATCATATTCATGAATTGCCTTTTTGTTTGTATTTCAGCTTCAAGAGTTGATTATGAGTTGGCTTGTGAGGCTTTATGCTTTAATCACAGATTAAAGCATTTCAAATGTGATTTTCAAATATGATTTCAACCTGACTCTTCCACATCAGTTCTAGGCTTTATAGGACTTAAATACACTTGTGGCAATTCAAGCACATTTTCATGTCTTCATAAGCCTCAATTACTATATCAAAGGCAAATAACTTTCAGTTGGAGGGGGGAGTTGAAAGCTCACAACAATAGAAAGCTCACAGGTTTCCAGTGGCTAATTTTGCTAATTGTATTCAACTCTGCCATTGCCAAAAGTGTCATACGTGTAATAATTCATATAATTAGATTAATTGCCTAACAGCAGCATTGCTCTTTATAAACAGTGGTGTCTTTTCCACCACCTCCTTGAGTGATTCTGTTCTAAAACGAAGGAAAATAGCAGCACTCCTTTCTGGTGTTTTGGGGAAGGTGTATAATAAGCTGTCCTCCCTCCTTGGTTCCCTCTTGTTAACTGTTTCCTCCCAGTTTTGAAATTTTTCTTTTCTTCCAAAGGGCGATGTTCACCACTTGACAGGTGTTTGGAAGCATTTGGTTAGCCCTGGGCCATCTTAGATTCTCCTAGCCCTCAGGCTATGCCATGGCTCGACCATTTCCCTGAAAGCCATTGCTTAGGCCCAGGCCACTCCCCGGCTGGGGTGACTTCAGCGGTCAGGCCGACCGTGAGCTCGGGCGGGCTGGCGCCCTGTCTTTTGCTTTCTTGCTCTTTCTCTGAACACCGATTAAAGCGCTATTTCATCTCCTCGCAGTTCTGCCAAATGCAGCTATTCCTTTGGCCCAGATTTTGATAAACATAATTACACCAACTATAGGAAGCTCCTGAGTAGATTTCAGAGGTTCACACCTGGAGATCCTGTATGGGTCAGGAAGGAAAAGAAGGTAGGGAAACCCGAGAGGAAGCTGCAGGCCCATGCGATGGCTGTTTGCCCGCCCGTTTCTCTCTGCTCATCCTCGCCTGACTTTTCTGAGGCGCTTTCTCATATCCTTGTCCGTTGGCTCTGTAGGTGACAGATGAGGCTGTCTGCATGCAAAGATTTACAATCTCGAGCCTCCTGGAAGGTTGCTCTAGTCAGAAGTGACTCGGGCCGGCCGTGGGGTTAGGTTTTTCTCTGTAAAGGAGAGTCACTGTGAGCAAGCAGCCCTGGTCTAGCA